>SNQJ01S0016303.1:51463-65440 GCA_010110895.2 Picea sitchensis | reverse complement strand
CTTTTGCCTTGCGTCTTGCTATTTCAACATTAGTGACCTCATGTAATTTTAACTCGTCTTGGATATGTGGTTTGAGACCACCTACGTAAGCTTGGAGTAATTGATTATCAGATAATCCGAATACTCTAGTGGCCAAGGATTCCAATTGATGTGTAAATTCATCTACGTTGCCTTTTTGTTGTAGCCTGGTGAGTTTGGAAAAAAATTATTGCTCTGAGATGCCCTGGAATCTTTTAAAAAAAACATTTTTAAAGGAGTTCCAAGTGTCTGCAGATACGATGCATGGGTACGAAGTCATGCTGTGCAAAAGTCTTCGCACATAAGCAGTGAAAAAGTCTTTGCACATAAGCAGTAGCGCATTGCACATTGCAATATTAAATAATCAATAAATCATTAATTATTTAATATTAAATAAATAATTAAGAATTATTTATTTATTTAATAAATTGAACATTGCACACTACGCAAATTGCACATTAATAAATAACACCATATGGGATATACATGTTCAAAGGTGTGAACAATCGTTAAATCAAAAGTCTATGCACATACAATGTATGGATATAGAACCATACTATGTGGGGATATACCTATGCAAAAGTCTTTGCACATAACCAACAATGCATTGCATATTGCAATATTAAATAATTAATAATTATTTATTTATTTAATATTTAATATTTAATAAATAATATTAAATAATTAATAATATTAAATAATTAATAATATTAAATAATTAGTAATATTAATAAATAATTGCATATTGTCCATTACACATTAATACATAATATGATACTTATGCGGGGAAATACTTGTGCGGAGATGCGGACAAATTATCAAAGCAAAAGTCTCTGCATGTACGATGTACTGGTACGAAACCTTGGTTGTCCAAGGATATACTTGTGCAAAACTCTTTGCAAATAAGCAACAGATCGTTGCAATATTAAATAATTAATTATTTAATATTAAATAATTAATAAACAGTATTAAATAATTTGTATATCATTAATTATTTAATAAATTGCACATTGCATATTGTGGATTGAACATTAATAAATAATATCATACCTATGCGGGGAAATACCTATGCATAGGTGTAGACAAATCTTCAAAGCAGAAGTCTCTGCACATACCATGTATCGATACATAAACATAGTTGTGTTGGGATATGCATGTGAAAAAATCTTCGCGCATAATCAACAATGCATTGCAGATTGCAATAATAAATAACTAATTATTAATTAATAAATAATATTGAATAAATAATAAATAAATAATCATTTAATAAATTGCACCCTGCGCATTGCACATTAATAAATAATACCATACCTATGTGGGGATATACCTATGCATAGGTGTTGATAAATCCTCAAAGCAAAAGACTCCACACATAAGCAACAGAGCATTGCACACTGCAATATTAAATAAATAATAAATAATATTAAATAATTAATAGTTAATTAATTATTCAATAAACTGTGCATTGCACATTAATAAATAATACCATACTTATGCGGAGATATACCTCTGAGGAGGTGTGGACGAATGTTCAAAGCAAAAGTTTTTTCACATGCCATGTTTTACTAAGTTTTACTCGAAATTGATTAATTTGTTTCTTTGCTTATTTTTACAAAATTTTATGCTAATTGTTTTTACTTTATTTTTATCATTGCCTCTTTGCATAGATAATAACGATTTATTTTTATTTATTATATGAATTTTCTTTTGACAATGACTATTCATTATCTATGCATCTAGTTATACTAAGTTTTATTGTTCAAAATATATTTCCCACTCGACAACATATATTTTCTAGTCGGTAGGGACTGCACTGTGTTGACGAGTGAAAATGATCGTCCGTCAATAGGAAGAATGAGTCTGGTCCGGGGTTGTCTAAGTAACCCAAGATGTTTGGTATAACTCGTTCTGACGGGTTTAATGACTCTGTTGGCCAATCAAAGAATCCTAAAAGAAACAAAAATAAAAGGAAAGGAAAAAATAACTAATTACTAGATACTGTGTGTGTGTGTGTGTGTGTGTGTGTGTGTGTGTGTGTGTGTGTGTGTGTGTGACTATAATAGGTGTATTTAAGCAAAAGATAGATAACTCTCATTTATATACATTATTTACAGGTTGCAAGTTTTAATCTAAACTTACTAAACTCAATGTAAAAATGTCTGCTCTGAAGAAGCAGATAAAGAAAGCACATAAAAATATTTTTTGATTTTTCTTTTAGAAGTCTTAAACTAATGGAAGAAAATGTTATGAAACAGAAACATACAGCTAGTCAAAAGCCAAACTTTACGTTAGAATTTCAGTGATAAACAAATAGAAAAAAAATGAAATTAAACTAACCTGTTAACGAACTAATGATATACATCCAGACATCTGTGCGATCAGAAAACATTTAACCACCTTGTCCAGGAGAAAAATCTGCAAGGAACCTTAAGTCTATTCTGAATAAACGCAGAACAATTATGTTGGCAGTTAAATTTAAATTACAAAGAGAATGATACCAATAGTCCCTGTGATCTCATGATTGCAAGTAATTGCATTAAGAGAAATATGTTAGCAAACATGCTTGCATTTAATCTTTCAATAAAAATTAAAGGAGAAATCTTGTAATTAAAACCGAATAGATGATCACACGATTAATATCTGAAGCATTAGTTATGGACAACATTTATAAAGGAATTATCCCAATAACATAATAAATGATGAAGACTAAAGCTATCAAAACTTATTATCATACCAAGATAAACAAAACTTAAATGAAGACACCATCCACAAGAAGATAAAGTTGAAATGTGTATTGTTGTTCCATTTAAAGTTTGTAAATCAAACATCCATCTTCTGCCCCATGCGGGGATGTCTTGATTACAAAAATTACAAGTATTTAAAGAGTTTAGAAAAGTTAAACATCCTATCTTGTGGGATAAGATTAAATCTCAAAAATGATTTGTTAATCACAAAATAGAGGGTAATATAACCACTCCATATCACACTACATCTCCCAAAACTAAAACAAACTTATTTATGTTTACAAAAGATGTGTCAAATGAGCTCAGAAATAGTCCATATCATGAGATCACCACCAATTACTTGATATCATGAGAAAAATAAATAAATAAATAAAGGAGTTTAGATATTATTATAACCAATAATTTCCACAAATTCGAATGAAGATAAACTGACCACATAATCAACTGATTCTGTAGCTAGTTTTATTTTAACAACATAAATCTAATTAAATCTATATAATTGGAAAAAAAAAAATACAACTAAGGCAATCAATCAAATCTTTACCTCTTATTTGCATGCTAAATTTGATTCACAGGATCTCAGAATTAACTATTGTTGTAACACTCTCAGCATTCTTTACTATTATGTTCCCAGTCCTTTTCAAACGCTTGCCTTGCCTTTGAACAGTGGACTTTAGTCTATGTTTTTCATTCTTTAATGAGTCGATCTGAGTAGTGAGTGTTTTGATTTGCAATTGAGGAAAAGGTATGTCTGTGTAATACTTATCGATCCAAAACAAACAAAATTCACACCGTGGATCTATGATAGATGTTTGAGGATGTCCACGGCCATGTGTCAGAACTTCTCCACTGTTGCCTGTGGGTTTTTTATCAAGCTTGATACCGAGAAAGCCTTGGTTGTGCTTCAGGCAGGGTGGCAAATTATCTATGAAATTATAGGCCTGGCTGAGATCTGGTTTGAGGTAATCAGGGTCTTCTTCTGCCAAGAATCTCTCGATATCATAATTAGAGCTCTCATGGACCTCGGTCATTCTGATCGAGCTCATATGAGAGTTCGATTTATTTCGTAGGCTCCTAGAGATTAACCTTCCTTCCCTTTTATTTTTAAACCCTATATCTGTGTCACCCTTAGATGGTTTGCACGAAGACCTATTTGCATTTTTAGCAAAGGCATCAGGGAAGGCGTGCTGCTCATGGTCATGCAATTCAAAGGTTGTTAGTTCAACATCTGTTTGCTCGAGCATAGGCTCATCGAGGATGGCCCTATCACAGGCTTCTTTAGATGAAGGAATTGCTCTGTCAGTGGCAGGGATTGTGGTTTCTTCCATCATGAGCTTATCAACCTCTACGGGACTTGGTGTAACAAAACCATTTCGAATTAGGAAGGCGTCCCAATTATCATTTTGCAATTTTAGTTGATGAACTAACAGCATCTTTATCAACCCGTAATGAAACAGACTGGAATTTAAACGCTATCTCTTATACCTTTTGGCCATCTTATACAGACTTCCCAATAAATAAAAAGGCATATTCAACTGAAAACCGATGAAGTTCATCAACAAACGTATGTGATACAGGAAAACAAAGCCAAAACGACCCTCACATGTAACGAATTGTATCAGGATTGCTAATAAACCATGCCACCGAGTTTTCAATAAGGATATGGGCATACCTTTATCACAACACTTGATTTTCCTAGAGGTAAAGAACAGGCTCCATGGTACCTCCTCTATCTTGGCGTTTTTAAATCATTTATGCCCGCTAAGTGGAAGACCTGTCGCCTGGCCTAAAAATTCCTTGGTGACCTTGATCTGAATGTCTCCTACCTTGGCTTGGCATCCATCAAAAGAGAGGGCAAATTCTTAGGTAGTTTGCAGGTTAAAACCCTGAAATTTCTCAAGAAATTCGAGCCAGCCTTGACCCTTAAGGTCTTCCCTTGCATCATCATACAGGAGCAGGATTTACGATCCATTGGGTTCAATCCTTACAACCTGGTCCATGAGGGTTCGGAAGGCAGACAGAAAAACACAGTGAGTATGAAATGTTTCTAGAACAAAGAAGACCAGAGCGAAATCTCATAAACAAGACTCATCAATACCCTAGCGCGCATGAAAAGGGGTTTTGTAACACAAAAGAAAAGGCGTTTTTCCAAATGAGTTCCAAGAGTACATACGAAACCCGAGACTTAACTAGAAATGATGGGCCTATCGTTGTCGGACTACCACCTCCCACAGTGTACAGGATACGACCAGGTTCATTCAAATTTTATCATTGCGCAACAAGGTGGAGTTGATTTCTAAAGTTTAGGAGAGGAAAAGTTTTACAAACCAAAGCATAATGACCAAAAAAAACTACCAAGAATCATAGTGAAACGAAAACAAAGTGTAAATGCAATCAATTCTTAGTGTTTTGTCAAAAACTCAAGATATACCTCATAATCGAATGAGCAACTTATAACAAAGGTTTTATTGATATATGATAGACTTCAAAGCAAACAATACTCACTAAAAGATTTGTAAAAACATCAACCTTTCTTTAGCACATAAGCCTTAGATACAATTCGCATTACGATCATAACGCTTCATTCATGCTTTCAGTCATGAATGAAGCAGGAAAACGAAAAAGGAAAGAACAATTGACATGACCTCTTACAACCCAAAACGTCACCTTCAAATAGCAATACTTGTGACAAAGCGTAGGTAGCTACAAGGATTTTTTCTTTGTCGATTTAAAAGGTGAAAATATTGTGGAGCTGCCAACACACTGCCATGCAGCCCTTGTTCAAAGTTGCTTTAACAAACACACTATAAAATCCATGTTACATGTTTTCAATATCATATGTCTATTTGAGATCAATGAAATGAGATTATGATCATCGTGTTTAACGGTGACTGGAAAAATAGCTTGTAATTAAAACATGGAAAAAGGGCGACAAAATGTCCATATTAATATATAATCTCTTCCAACGGCAAAGGGTTCGATTTGGCAGCATTTGACAGAGACAGTTTCATACCGCTCTACAGTTCTTGAGGATTGACCTTGAAACACAAAGAATGAGTACATGGTAGTAGAGATTCCTAGTAGGTGCAGGCCTCTATACGACCATGGATATCTCTTTCTAATCAACTGATCTGAGTTGTGTCTCCTCGACCTAAAATCTCACTACAGATACAGATTCTGCAAATAATTAATAGCATGCCATGGAAGCCGAGAAATTGCGTACACAGAGATAGGGGTAGAGCAATGAACGATAAACATTGAATTAACACAATAGTAAATTTTAATTTTTTTTAAATGTCACGTCCAGGTAGGGGAATTTAGTCATATTGACGGTTTCCACCAATGAAAAATCAGAAATAATCAATTTCAATTTTTTTAATTTTACAAAAATTTAATTTAATATATAATTTATGTGAAACATTATGAAAACTTTAACAATTTAGAAAAAAATGGTTAAATTCAATGACGTTTGACTTGTGGCCACACTGTATAACCTACCGGAGGCAAGTATAACAAGTGAAATTAGTAGCAAAGTTGTTTATACTCGTCTTTTAAATATATAATAGTTGTATGTAATCCAAACTAAAAAGTATGAAACACATGAACCTTATGATAATGTATTATTTTTGCATTGTTTAAAAGTAAAATAAAAGTAATAATAGTAATTATTAGTCCTTGCCGGAGGGACTATAGCGATGAGTTCATCGTTGACCGTATATTAGTTACATTTGACTTTTTAAAAATTTGGGAGTTATCTAAAGTTACAGGTTATAGTTTTTATTTTTTTTATTAAATAATAAAATTAATATTTATTTGTCTTCTTTTTTATTGGGTATGAAATTGAGAGTCTTATTGCAAACCCGACGGCGAAGCCGTGTCAGTATTTAATGCAGCATTTAATTATTTGTTTGCGGTTTTCCATACCTGACAGCGGGGTTTTAATGTGTATCAGCGATATAAACCTTATTTTAAGTGTGATGATCACAACTTTACTTGTGTATCCAGGCACGATCATGGTACAATGTATTGTCGTCGAGTACCACCAATAAGTTGATAGCATGCTTCCATTTTCTGACAAGAAAATACCTCCCCTCGCCAATAAGACTCTTGTGTGTGTCATGTTGTCCGGAGCGATAGGTATTTCCAGGGTATGGTTTTCTGTAATCCTGACATGACGTTTACGTGCCTGGCCTTTACTTTCTGAATATCTAGGTCTCCTCGATATTTATGAAGAATCGTTTTCTATCTTGAGTTACAAGCATTGTATCTTCATTTTTTATGCTATGTTCCTTCTGCAAAATTTCTCCTGGCTTTATTCATGTTCTTGCAACTAAAGTGCCTTGCTGAGTCACTTGAGAATTCAAGGTTCGTGAGGTTGTTGTGCCCATTTCCAATTTCGTTACGATTGAGCTTATTTTTAGCAAAATGCAAAGTGTGTCTTCCTCTACATTGTGTGTTCATGGAAGACATTGCAATCATTGGTTCCTATTGGCTCGTTCATGGAGACTCTAGATGGATCAACGCGGTCTCCATCCGTAGCCAATGTGGGTTTCGACTTAGGCTTAGCCATCATACTCGCAGCCTTGCTCTTATTCTTCCTATGCACATCGGCGGTCATTTTTGTGCTACATTGTAGTAGATGATGGTGAGTGGTGTCTAAGCCATCACTGGATGTGGTTGTCAAAAGAACGAAAACTGGCATCAAGAAAATGGATATAAAATCACTTTCGACAACCATTTACCATAAATTCTCCCCCTTCATAGCCATGGATCGCCCCATTTGCTTGGCATAATTCATGGAAGGAGAAAAGGGGCAAGTATTACCAGATTGTTGTCACAATTTCCACGTGGATTGCGTAGACGCATGGTTGATTTCCAATCCCTCTTGTCCTTCATGTAGATAATCTCTTCTTTATGTGGGGCTGAAGAAACCTTCAGGGGTGACTTCGCCAACTACTAAGGCAGTCGAAAGAGCCGGAATGGATGTTATCAAAAGAAACGAGTTTGATGAAACAAATGTTGTTGTTCAGACATTCATCAGTTCTTTCGATGACACAAAAATTGCAACTTCTTCATATTTGGAATCCATCGACTTGGAAACAGGTAATATGGGTGAGTCGAAGAGCATGATTGGGAAAATTGGGTGAAGTTGGAGGGAAATATCACGAATCCATCTGTTGGAGTGTGTAGTGTACAAAGTACAAAGGGTGGGTAGCATTATTGCGGGATGCTCATAATATGTATGTGTCATAGACAGAAGCTGCCTTTGTCATGTCCTCGGCAGAGCTATTGAAAAATATGTATATGTATCAACATTGTTTCAGGCTATTGATAATAGGTATGTGTATATATTGTATAAGTTGGACGTGTAATTTGTATGTGTATATAACATTGTTGTAATATTTCACATTAATTTGAAAATTAACTAAACCAAGTTTTTCCAGTGTGTGTGATTTAATGGAAATTTTTAAAGATTTTTAATGGGTGATTTTTCCAGTGTGGCTGCGAGAATAGTCCAGAACTTAATAAAATGAATGCTTTTCCACATTAAAATATTTTAATTTTAGAAAAGTCCTCCTAATCGGCTTACAATATGGAGGACAATATTTTGTCAAATTTTCACTGAAGAATTTGTTTCTTCCTCTTTTCCATCAAACCCTGCTCATTGACACTGCAAAAGGGTTATTTGTGTACACTTTTTCCATCAAACCCTGCTCATTTACATTGCATGGCTTTGTGGTCAAAGGATTCAAACTTAGGCCATTAACAAATCCATTTACATGCATTCCCTGAGCTATGCTCGGTCGAATTAACTTTTAGGCATGTTGTATTCAACGACTAAACCATTAAAACTTTGGAACTCTAAAAAATCACTAAAAATGATATTTAATATAAAATTAATCATTTATAAAAATATAAAACTTATGTAACAGGTTGGAAATTGAAAGAAAATATTTAAAACCCAAAATCACTAGGGTAGAAAAAATCAATTATTTTTCGTTATCCATATCTTCTCATTTTCACCACAATACATAACAAGATTTCACGTGCAATGTTTGTATTCATGTCACGTCTCCATTTCCTTTTAGGAGAAGAAAGGTAGTAGTAAATAATACTAGCACAGCCACATAATTATGGCTGATCAACGCCGAAAGGTTGATAAGATGAAAAGAATCTTTAAAAGAATATATTAAATTTTATTATTGATTAACAAAAAAACTGTTGGGCTTCATTTATGTCGTGTTAATATTTTAATTTCTGTTAATTTCTGTTGCGTGGCAATCAATTAGCTATCAAAGTAATTTTTAAATATGGTTAGGTAAATGTAAAAAAGTAAACACATAAATGGATGTCTTTATAATAGCTAGGAAGTTAATGATTGAAATCACACGCAGCTATTTATTTTGTGACTACTAAGAATATTCCGACCATATTTAGTACTGTCTTACATGAAAACTTATTAAGCACTAAACCCTAACAAATCTGCCCATTGTCAATAGGTGCTCATGCTTTAGTAAAAATAAATTATTCTTTTTGCAATAAAAATATATACATAGGGTAGTATATTTTAATCTAAAGGATTGGATTTAAATGTTATTTAAAAATACAGTTTTTTTTAATCTAAAGGATTAGAGTTAAATATTATTAAAATTTATTAGTCTCACGAATTATAACAATGAATTGACAGTTTTTTTAATCTAAAGGATTAGAGTTAAATATTATTAAAATTTATTAGTCTCACGAATTATAACAATGAATTGACAGGTTGACTTGTATATTAGTTAACTTGTTCACTAAAAGTTTGTGATGTTTTCTTATGTTTAACATTATTTTATTAATTTTTTGTATTTGAAAAAAAAAAAAAAAACATTTTTTTATGTTTTCATTGGTTAATGAATTGAACCTATTACAGTAGAGGTGACAGTGAGAACTTATGACTCTATAACATCTCTGTTATGCTCTTTGTACCAGAATTTATGGCTATTTTCCATCGTAACCAATCAAAACGACGATCCTTAACATTTTCCAGTAACTTGTTTTTTATTTTGTCTTGTGACGATCATGGAAAAAGTATTAAGAAGTTTTTAATGACGTTAATTTTATTTGAAATAATGAAATTATGACAAATTATATATATATATATATATATATATATATATATATAATTTAGAATAATTTTTCATCATATTAATATTAATATTACAAAAATTATAAAGTAAATATTAAGTAAACAATTAATAATTAGAGATAAAATTTGATGAGTAAATTATTTATGTGAGTTTAATACACTTAAAAAAAATTCAATCATTATATTTTTTTTATGGAAGCCACTACATTCAACCTGTTTTTGGCAAAGAAGACAACATAGCAAATATTAATATTTCAATATTAATATTACAAAAGGGGAGGCAAGTGCGGGGAGGGTTCTCTACGATCCCGGAGGAAAAAGAATCCTAAATTATTATTGGAATCTCGGGAAGGATACCAATAACAAAGCAGAGGCCTACGCCTTACTAAAAGGCCTTCAACTAGCAAAGACCCATCAAATCCACAATCTGAATGTTCTAGGTGACTCCAAGACTATAATAAGGATGATGGTTCAGGGGATAGATCCAAAAAACTTAAGCTTAAAACGAATAATCAACCGAATACGAGTCGACTCTCAGCCCATTAAGCTAACACTTTACCACATTCTGAGAGAGCACAACAAGGTAGCAGATAATTTGCCGAATGAAGCCATTGGGAAACCACATGGAACTTTAGGTGTGGAAAGTGTTGAAGCACTAGCCCCCTTAACCTAATGCGTCACATGACCATGAGCCAATGCGCAAAGGTTGGGGATGGGGCTTCTCGGAGCTCCAGCGCATGCATGGATAGGTGGACTGGACACGCGAAAAATATCGGGGGTGGGGCTTCTCGAGGCTCTAGCGAACACATGGATAGGTGGACTGGACACACGGAATAGGTTCAGGGTGGGGCCTTTCTGGGCTCCAACGCATGCAAGGCTAGATGGATTGGACGCGCGGACACCAGAGAAGTAGAGGGTATGTGGTTTAGGCACGTGGAGGACGCCAGCGACAGAGGTAGAAGGTGGAGAGGGTGGATGGCAAGTCCCATCGACCATTGCACAGCGACGTCTAACTGTCCAAGTGTGGGCTTCATCATGGTTTTGGATGTTCAGGAGTATCGTCCTTCAACGCTCGTGGGAACTCAGGAATTAAAGGCTCCACAACATATGGACAAGGTGTGTGAAAGCCCAGTCACACAGATTAAGCGTCAAGGTGATGTCAGGTTCATATCCAAGCCTGAAAACATGGAGGTCGCAGGTACATCGCAGAGAGCAGACTCAACAACCTTTCTGGTTGGCACGAATCCAACATTAAACGAAACATGGAGGAATTTGGGCTTGTACTCGTCCCTACAAGGGAAAAGATGTTTAGTGGTTTTGGTCAGTATTTATGGCCACCCCTTAATGCTAGTTATCCATTTTTTCTCCCCACATTGTTTTTGGGTTTCTCCTCGCCTCACCCCGAATTCCTTGTTTTTCTCTCTGCCTAGCATACGCCATGCCCAGAACGCAACTCAATGGTCTCAGTTGTTTCTATTCTTCACCTCCCAGTGCTTTGGGGCTCCTCCTCAACTGGTCCTGACTCTTCTCATTTATCGCACTCTGTTTCGGCTTTGCATCGCTCGGAGCCTGTTTCAGTGGCTTCTGTGGACTCTAGACTCTCTGGACCCACCTTTGCTCTTTCCCTTTCACAGCTTTCCCATTTTCCCCATCATGTGGCTTATGTGGACTCTAGTTTTTCTGGAATCGCCTATTCTCTCTTGTCTCCACAGTTCTCCCAACTCCCTGCAGCCCAGCGGCTTCCCTAGTAGTTTGGACGCCTCTTGGAGACTTCAAAGCAACCTAGTGAAAAAAGTTATGCAGGGTGGTAAAGACCTCTTCATGGAATCTGGACAATTGGACGAGAATTCAATTGAGGAAGAATGCATAGGTTTTCTCAGGACGAGAATTCAGTTGGGAGCTCTCAGTTCCACTCTGACATTTGAACTCGAAACTTTGTCCCAGCACAGGCCCTTGATAGAAAGACTACAAAATGAGATCTATGCTCAAAGGAGCTAGATTGAGGAACATCGTAGCATCATGGAGACAATGCAGCGCCATTTGGACCAGCTTGAAGGAGTGCAGCAGCAGCCAAGCAATCCGGAAAGTGACCATGGAGCATCCAAAAATGAAAATTCAGTCTCAGTGAATCAAATTTTGGACCTCAACTAGCCCCATCCAGAAGCAATTTTGGAGCAACAGTAGATCAAAATGGAATTGAATAGTTGAGCCCTTTAAATTTTTAGTTGTCATGTTTTGTTTTTCGATATGTATGAACGGTATCTTTTATCGAATGTACTCGATGAAATACAATCACGGCAGTTTGGCTAGGGAAGGAGGACACACCATGAAAATCATTTTTGTTTCAAAACCTCCACATGTCAAAGTATCTACTTTTCGACAGCCTGTAATGGCCCCTCTTTTGTAAATCAGTGGATTTATCCACACTTTTAATATATTTTTCCCAGTTTCTATATAAAAAAAATATTAAAATTACAAAAATCATAAAGTAAATATTAAGTAAACAATTAATAATTGGAGATAACATTGATGAGTAAATTATTTATGTGGGTTTAATACACTTAAAAAAATTTCAATCATTAATTTTTCTGATGGAAGCCACCACACTCAACATGTTTTTGGCAAAGAAGACAACATAGGAAATGGTTGTCCTTCAAATCCAATTTGCTAAATGCACAACAACTCCACTCATGGCAACCAAATATTTTGTTTGTAATGTTTTAAAAAGATTAAAAGAATACACATTAAAAAGTTGGCCTCGTTGCACATACAGACTTTGATGTTTAGAGCCACCAAGTTAGACATGCATTAGACTGAGGATGAGGATCAAACAACAAAAAATTGAATCAACAACATTGTTTGCAAGTCTTTACTTCAACGATGCAACCAAAAGTGATTGTTACCATAATTACTAGGACTTTAAGATGGACCAATAACATAAATATTTATCTACATAACTTTTCTATATTTCTAATTTCAAACTTATGTGGCAGGGACTAAGCTGTTATGCAACACTTGTTGACAATGTCAGAAGTGTAAATTGAAGTTTTTAAAATAAATAAATTGGTAAATAAAAAAAATGGTATGAATTTAAAGTAACAAACTATGAAAGCTATCTAATATAAGCTAACTAAACATTCAAAACTATGCTAACATTTCTAGTTATTTGTATTATAATCATTCAAAGTAAACTTTTATATTTCAAGTTTATTATAAAATGTTTTTTTAGTTAATTTTTTAATTACTATCTAAAATTTTATGTATCTTACACGCATGGATGAGGTGTCAACCCAGGGTTATTGTCAATCCACTAGGGAATTGAGCCACTAGCTACTTGGCTACCCATCTCTTTAGGTCGTAGGACGATCAATAACCAGCTTGTTGCTCAAGCTTTAATGCTGCGGAAAGTGTATATACACCATTAGATATATCCCAAAGTACATACCAAAACAATCCGACGGTATATATACCAACCGCAGCATTCATTATGCCTTCAAGCTCAATCCAAAACAATCCAGCTTGTTATTGATCAAGCTCGCTCAATGCATTCATTATGCCATTCTCTTCTGGAGCTTGGAGCGTGAGATCACAGGGGGAAGTACAGACTCGATGGAGAACAATACTTCTTGGCTCACTCGCTCATTTATCGTGTCAACTTGGAATTCAAGGCTCGCTTGATCCTGTCATGTGCTGGAAGTCAGTAGAAGAATGTTGCTAATTGCAGTGGCGTTTGAAGAACAAAACATTCCATGTCGAGGGTTCGTGATAAGATCAATCATCTCCTTGCCAAGTCTTTAGTGTTGTCACCCTCTCTTGGGCATCAAAGAAGCAACCAATTGTTTCAATATCTTCTACAGAGGCAGAGTGTGTAGTTGCTACCTCAGCTTCTTGTCAAGTTGTGTGGCTGAGAAGAATATTGAAAGATATGTCACATACAGAAAATGATCCAACTCCTATTTTATGTGACAATACTTCAGCAATTGCTTTATCCAAAAATCATGTGTTTCATAAAAAAAACAAACACATTGACACTCGTTTTCATTTCATACGCGAGCTAGTCAATAATGGTGATATTGCACTACAATT
>SNQJ01S0016303.1:13578-51400 GCA_010110895.2 Picea sitchensis | reverse complement strand
GAAATGTGTATGGCAGGGAAGGAAATGACAGTGGGTTGGGGGGTAAGGGTAATGTAGGGAGAGGGTAGATTTGTGGGTAGTGGGGGGGTAAGGGGAGAAATGTAGGTGGCGGAGGTGAGGTAGTGACGTAGGGTGAGGTAGGGGGGCGTAAAATGTGTATGGAGGGGAAGGATATGACAATGGGTTTTCGGGTATGGAGTGTGGCAGGTTGAGAAATGAAGGGTTCCCGAGAGGTGAAGTGAGTGAATTGTGATTCCTCTAACCCGCGAACTCGATAAGATCATAAATAATCTAAGTATTGAGTAAGAATGGGGGAGGAGAGGAAGGGGGACGGATAAGGTATGAAGATTTAGAAAAAATCTAAGTGTGGGAGAGTATGGAGAGTGGAGCATGGCGGGTGTGGTGAATGAACCTGCCATGCTATAATATGAAGAAACTATATGGGTCTTGAACCCGACATGATATAATACGAAGAAATAAATTGAGTTATGGACCTAGGAAGGTTCTGGAAGCTTAGATACGGTTCCAAAAATTGTGTGGTTCCAAGAATTATTAGCTTTGTTCAATACAGAAGAAACGTTTTTTGTCATTTAAATGCAAACTTGGATATCTTGAGCATACAAACTCGGATTTTGAATCCGAAAAATGCATCACAAAGCTAAGACTAAGGGCCACTCCATTAACTTGTTATCGTTCAAAAAATGTGTTTTCCTGATATCATTTTTTTTTTTTTATTCCATGAGAAGTAAAATAGGGATGACCAATTTTTGGTCAACAACTGGCTCCAACTGTGGGACAGTGACCCCTTATGGGTAACTGAGAACCCGAAATTTGAAAACCAACTACCTTATCCATTGGGCTATGGAGTCATCTTCAAAGTAAATTCTTGCAATTTTTCTTCTTTCATGGAGTTATCTTCAAATATTATTTCCATATAGTGATTGCCTTATTGTGCAAAACTTGAACTGAAGAAGTAAACTACGTACATACATGATCTACCTACCTTACCTTACTTGGAATAAAGGGGCACTTTTAGGTGTAGGTAGATTTCCAATGGAGCCATTCAAGCATCCAACTGATCTGTGGAATGAGCTCCAGAACTGTGGAACATATTAGGGATTGTATCAATAAGTTAGGAGCATATCCAAAGTGTGTTGAGGAAAAAATGAGCAAGATACACTTGAAATATAATTGCATTGTTTGGCCAATGATGCTTTGGAACCATGATTTAATGAAATCAATTCTCGACTGCTCAAGAATAATATCATCTTTGATTGGATGAGGAGTTTCCAATCTAAGAATACTTTCATCTTTCTCCTTATCTCCAACCACTTCTAAGGTTCTTGATTCATCAACAATGTCTTGAAAATACTCTTCCTTCATGTAATAACAATATTGTTCATCATTCTTTTCAAGATTCATTTCTTCCACCAATTCTTCTTGTAGCCAATGTTCTTGTGGCCCTTCATCGTCTGTTGTAAGGCTGAAATATTCTTGTGCATTTGGTGGAGGTTCCTCGATTTCATTCTCAAATTTGTTTCTTGAATAATCTTCAAATGGAGTATGTGAAAGCATGGAATATTCTTTATCTTATGTCCATATGGGAGAGGGTGGGTGGGCAAAATTTTCAGCAAATAAATCTTCTAACACGTCCCAAATGGTAATGGTACCAGGCAGCAGTGAATGGAAGCATTCAAGAGCGTCCCCTTGCTGAGTTTGTAAGAATAATTGACATGCAATTTTGTCTTCAGTGAGATTGAAAATTTCACATGCACATTAGAATCTAAACAAATGCTCCTCTGCATCCTCTAAATTATTCCCAAAGAATGTAGAAAAATTTTCAATAGGAATATTGGGCATTTGAAAATCTACTTCTGGTAGATTTAATGGAGATTTATGAAATCACCTCCTTCTTTGGATAATTATTTATTTTGTTGCATCTTTCGAAGCCATTTATGGGCTTGGTGAAGAAGGTAAAGGAGCATCATGATATGAAAGAAACTCCTTAGAGGAGTCATAATATAATTCTTCTTGAAATTCTTGAATCATTTCAATGGAATTGCTTAGGATTTTAAAAGTTTTTTCACTCCTGAATACTTTGTGCTTATTGGCTCTCTTTGAGGTCATTCAAACATTTTTTAATAATCTTTTTATAAACCGCATGCATCTAGAACAAGCAACAATCTTCCTGAATCTTCTTTTCAAAATTTTGAACCATGGAGGCTTTGGTTCCTCAATCTGCTCTGAAGCAGGGCCTTAAATATCTTGAAAATAAATGGTTCCCTAGTATGGTCACTAAAAACATTGATGTTTGAGTTTGTTAATACCGAAACAACAACCTCACGACGATATGAATTCCCCTACATTTTTATAGAGTTGGTACACATCTTTGGCTAAAAGATATAACTTTAATATCTTGGATTACGGAGAATGATAAACAACAAACCCCATATCTTTATTGCTTGGATTTATACATGAAATGGTTCTTTAACAACCTAATCTAATCTTCAAGTGAGGCAAGAAATATTTTAACAACAGAAAGATTGAAGGGAGGCTTCAATATCATAATATCTCTTTGCCCAACATCATATATACATACTTCTTAATCACATACAAATAATACATCCATATATTCTCTTGAGAAATAGGAGGAAATGATTTCGATCATAAAAAGAATTTTAAAAGAGTATAACAGTTATAACAGAAAAGAATTTGATGAGCATCACACTCATAGATCCTAAGATCTGAAACATCATTAAAGTCATGCCCCGAAGTAATTCTTTGTGAAGTTTTATTCATAAAATATATTCAACAATACACAAAATATATGGCAGTGATATACATGGTTGTGAATACTCTATGATCATATAAGAAAAGTCTTTTGAATAATATAAGAAGAACATTCAAGAATCTCAGCCTTATGCTCAATTCAGAGATTCCAGCATAAAGCTTTGAGAAAATGGCATAGAAGAAGAAAAAGAGTTGAGAATATGGAGATGTTTTTGCGTTGATCAGAAGCTTCATTGCATATTGATTTCTATACTTTATTCTTCTGATCTTCTGCCTCTTCCCTCCTGATAATGGAATCCTTGATGAAGACGTTTCTTGCCTTTTAAAAAATTGTTCTTCTAACTCTTTGAGGAAATTAGGGTTTTCTCTTCTTGAATTTCCCGTACACTTTTCTTCTTGAAAAATTCACTTTAATTAATGAATTAATTAAGTCTCATTAATGGATTTTAATCATTGATTTCAGTATATTTAAATGGTTCCCTTTCCATTTTTTAATAAAAGTTTTTAAATAAACTTTTATTTTGAAAATTTTAATTAATTTCCTTTTTTAAAGGGGGACTGTGTTTTAATTTTCTAGATAGGATGTCCAACTTTTAAACCATGGAAACCAATTTATATGTTATATTCATCTTCTTAGCTTTCCAATGAGTCCTCCTTAGCACGATTTTGTTTCCTACATCTCAAGATATGACCTCATGAAGTTGAGGTGTCAGGTAGATTTATTAGCATAGGATAAAAATATGGCTGATAGTTCTTTTAATTTTTGAGAAATTTTTGAAAAACTTTAAGCTCTCAAGACCTATTTCATCACATTCCTCGTCGAAATACCTTTCCAACGAGGTAAAATTTGTGTGATTCTGACTCTCGAATCTCAATATATGGCCTTCAGAAGATTAATGCTTAGCAGTC
Source organism: Picea sitchensis (assembly GCA_010110895.2). NCBI lineage: Eukaryota > Viridiplantae > Streptophyta > Pinopsida > Pinales > Pinaceae > Picea > Picea sitchensis. Next base: position 47,701 of record SNQJ01S0016303.1, on the reverse strand, counting down.
GTTGATTGATCTTCTCCAGGGAATCTGGGCCCTTGATTCAATTTCGTTTTTCTTCTTAAGGATTTTGAATTTTTCTCAAAAATTATTATCCCACATGTATGGGAGTATGGGAGTTTTTATTGTACATAATACTAATTATAATGCACACTTAGTAAGAAACAAAGACAAGAAGACCATGGAGACTTTGATAATTTGACCCTTGGAAATTAATTAATAAAATAATATTTTAAATAACCAATCAACCTCCACCTCTGCCCAGTCAACATGATGATTCAGCCATCCAAATGTTGCCATGTGTCTTCTCGTGATGGATCGATGATCTTCCACATGTCATATCTCCATTCGTTGCCATGTGTCACAAGTTGTATGGTGCCATGTGTCATCAAGTCAATGGATATTGAATTTGTCATATGGCATCCCTCCATAGGATGCCATGCTTCATGAGTTAAATGGTTGAAAAGTGGTAATATTTTATTGGTTAAGAATTCATGTGAGAAAATTATGGTAAAATGGTTAAGGCAAAGAAAGAGTGGATGAGAGGGGGTAAGGGTAATGTAGGGAGAGGGTAGATTTGTGGGTAGCAGAGGGATAAGGGGAGAAATGTAGGTGGCGAAGGTGAGGGAGTGACGTAGGGTGAGGTAAGGGGGGGTGAAATGGGTATGGCGGGGAAGGAAATGACGATGTTTTTTCGGGTATGAAGTGTGGCGGGTTGGGAAATGGGTATGGCGGGGAAGGAAATAACAGTGGGTTGTCGGGTATGAAGTGTGGCGGGTTGTGAAATGGCGGGTGCCCTAGAGGTGAGGTGAGTGAATTGTGAGTCTGCCAACTCGTGAACCCGATAAGATATAAATAATCTAAGTATTGAGTGATAAGGGGGGAGGAGAGGAAGGGGGAGGGATAAGGTATGAGGATTTAGAATATTTCTAAGTGTGAGAGGGTATGGAGAGTGGAGCATGGCGAGTGTGGTGAATGAACCTGTCATGCTATAATAAGAGGAAAATATATGGATCTTGAACCTGGCATGATATAATATGAAGAAAGAAAATGGGTTATGGTCTCGAGAAGGTTCTGAAAACTTAGATATGGTTGCAAAAATTGAGTGTGGTTCCAAGAATTCTTAGCTCTGCTCCAGATAGAAGAAGAGTTTTTTGTCATTTAAATGCAAACCTGGATATCTTGAGCATGTGAACTCATATTTTGAATCCAAAATATGCATCATGAAGTTGAGACCGAGGGCTACAGCATGAACTTGTTATCGTTCAAAAAAAATATTTTTCTGATATCAAATTTTTTTTTATTATTCCATGATCATAAAATAGGGATGACCAATTTTTGGTCAATAGGTTTCCATTCGATTATGTTTAATCTTGGTTCACATTAGAGGAATGTTTTTATTCATTTCAATCCTTTGGTATTTGTGTGCTCTAGTTTAAACGTGTGGTAATTGATGGATTTCCACAGCTTTAATAATGTGTGATTGGTTTGAGCATGTTGTGAAAATTTTGGTTTGGAGGGGCAAACCAATATCTTGGTGGTGAAATGTGGATATAACATTATATATCATAATTTGGAATAACAATATTTTAGGTTGGTTGGATTATGATTTAGAGATAGATTAGGTTGCTTTTATTGTACTTTCTAAAAATTACATAAAAGTATATTTAACGTAACTTTTAATTTTAAGTAGATTTTATTTATAGGCTTCATTTATTGTATTTTTATTACTTCGACATTCTCATTTGTCCGTTTAGGGAGTATACTAGTTATTGACAATGTTACAAGTGTGAATCGAAGTTTTTAAAATGTTTTTAAAATAAATAAATTGATGAATAAAAACATGGCATATTAATCATATCCATAAAACTCCAAAATATAACCAAACTAAAACATGTGTTTCTCTGAACTTTGAAGTAACAAACTATAAAAACTATTTAATATCACCTAATTAAACATTAAAAAGTAACCCAACATTTTTAGTTATTTGTATTATAATAATTCATCCTAAACATTTAATATTTCAAGTTTATTATCAAATGTTTTTTAAATTAATTTTTAAATGCATATCTAAAAAATTGTATAGTTTTTTCTTCTTTTTTTTTATATTTGTAATTACAATTAATACAGAGATTTTATTAATATAGAATGTTTTAGATTTTAAAAAATTTAAAAATATATATAATTAAGTAGAATATGAATATATATATAGGAAATGAGAAACACCTCCACATTAAACCTAGCAAAAGAGAGGAAGACAGATTTCAACAAGAAAGTAAATGACAAAGCAAACACACAGTACACAGAGGTTTTACCCTGGAAACTCAAACCAGGAAAACCAGCATTCCTTGAGCGTTCAACTCTCTTGTTTTCTTATTCATTCAGAATAAAATGTTACATGCTTAACCTTGGTCCACACCTAAGACCCAATCAGCATCATACCTTCTTACTTTACACAAGAACAAACCTGTAGCCAATTCGTCTTACATCTGCATGACAAAAAACCTCTACGATTATTGATTAGCTCTTAGCCTTTACAACATTATAACATGCCTTGTTTATAGGTTTTACAATACGCAAAACCCTAAATAAAAGGTGCCAAAAGACGGTTACAAATCCATGTAGATCATTGGCTACAAATCTCACTAATCTTTGGATTCTGTTACAGGTGACTACCAAGTCGGATTACCAATTGAATACCAGTCGACCTTCATTTGGTTTTAAGTCAGTTGCGACACGCTCACATATCGACCTCTTGTCCGTTGAGCTCTTTGACTTGTCGCTGATGTCTTTGACTTCGAATTTACGCAGTCGAACCACCTCAACCTTCGACTTGTTGTCGATGTCTTCGACTTCATCTTTACTCGGTCGAACCACCTCGACCTTTGACTTATTTTCGATTCCTTCGACTTCGACTGTCGGTCGATCCACCTCGACTAGACTTTCAATGCAAAGAATATAACAACCCAACATTCTCCCACTTGTTGTTTTCTTTTCTAAAACTAGGAGACCTATTAACTCTTGTTCATAGACCCAGGGCAGCAATTCCCATTGCCTCTCAACACCAAGACAACTTCACAACACTCACAGACTTGGTTAAATATTTTGTTATGTTTTCCAACATGTATACTTGCTCCAGCAACACCTTGTTGCTTTCCACCATGTCTCTCACGAAATGGTATTGTACATGAATGTGCTTAGTCTTAAAATGATAAGTTGGTTTCTTTTCCAAGAATATTCCGCTTTGTCTGCCGCAACTTATCTTCATAGCTTTCTAATCATACCTTATTCCTGAACACAACCTTTGTAGCCATACCGCTTCTTTACTTGCATGAGTGGTTGCCATGTATTCAACTTATGTTGTTGATAAGGCTATGACCGCCTATCGCTTACTCATCGAGCAAATTGCTCCACTGAACATCTTGAACACATATCCATTGGTCAACCTTCGCCAATCCAGATCTCCAGCCCAATCAATGTCAACAAATCCATGTACATTTAATTTAATGTCACCTCCAGGTTTTGTGCATATAGCATAATCTTTTGTGCCACACAAATACCTGAATACTCTCTTGACATTTGTCCAGTGCTCCTTCTTAGGTGTCAACATGTATATTCTCAACACTACCACTGCATGGGAAATTTATGGTCGAGTGCAGATCATCGCATACATTAGACTACCAAAAACACGTGCATAGGGAACATGTGTCATGTCCTCTATTTCCTCCTATGTCCTTGGACACCGTTCAAAATTTAGCCTTGCTCCCATAGGAATTGGCACCTTCATAGGCTTGCAATCCTGCATGTTGAAACATTTCAATATTGTTTCAATATACTTCATCTGGTTCAACCAGAGCTTTCTAGTTGCTCAATTTCTCTTGATCTCCATTCCTAGAATGAAGTTCGTCGCACCGAGATCCTTCATGTCAAACTTGCAAGATAGCTACTTCTTCACCTCCTTTATTGCATTCATGTTGTTTCCAATCAACAACATGTCGTTGGCATACAATGCTACATATATGAAATGCCCACCTTCTTCTTTGGAATATATATAGTGATCAGTTTTTCTTCTCACAAACCCAAAACTAAAGATGTATGTGTCAAACTTTTGGTACCGCATCCTTGGTGATTTCTTTAGACCATAAAGGGATATTTTCAGTTTGCACACCAAATCTTTATTGCCCTTTACTACAAATCCTTAAGGTTGTTTCATGTAGATTTCTTCTTCCAAGTCCCCATGTAGGAACGTTGTCTTCACATCCATATGTTCTATTTCTAGATCAAATGTTGCAGCCAGAGACATTAGTACTCTAATGGAAGTTAATTTTGAAACGAGGGAAAAAATCTCACCAAAGTCGACTCCTTCGACTTGGGAATATCCTTTCGCTACGAAACGAGCTTTAAATTTCTTGACTTGACCTGTTGAGTTCATCTTCTTCTTGAATACCCATTTTCTACCGATAGGTTTTCTTCCACTAGGTAATTTGACTAAGTCCCATGTCTCATTCTTGTGCAAGGATTCCATCTCTTTGACCATGGCGTCCTTCCATATTTTTCCCTCTGCTGAGTCGACTATCTCCCTGACCAACTTGGGCTCATCGTCGGTGGAAGTTAACACGAATGTGGAACTGAAGTCGAGCAGAATATACCTTATGGTTTTTTACTCGTTCTGACCTCCTTACAATCGGGGTCAGTTGTTCCACCTTTTCTTTTGATTCAGACGCCTCATCTAAAGCATGTTCTTCTTCGTTCCTCAGTTCAAACCGCACCTTCTCTGGATTATTCTCAGTCTGAACAATTTCTTCAGGCTCGGACTTACTTCCGAATTTTCTAAAGACCAAAACTCAACTGTACATTGTGTTCCTTGATGTAGGATCCCATAGCTTATATCATTTCATTCCTTCTTTGTATCCAATGAAAATACACTTGACTGCCTTCTTGTCCAACTTGCTCCTATTTTCCTTTGGAACGTGTACAAATGAATCACAGCCAAATACTTTTAGATGTGAAACATAAGGCTTCTTACCAAAACATACCTCATGTGAAGTCATGTCGGATAGCGCCAACAAAGGAGACATATTCAATAGATATTTTCAGTGTCAATTGCCTCTGCCCAGAATTCTTGTGCAAGCCCAACACCATTGAGCATGCTCTTTTCCTTGTCCATCAATGTTCTGTTATTTCTCTCAGGAACTCCATTTTTTTGTGGGGTATATGGTGTGGTATTTTGGCATGCTATGCCACACTACTTGCAAAATTGATCAAATTATTTTCCACGGAATTCACTGCCATTGTCAGTTCTCAGCACCTTAATCTTCTTATATGTCTGGTTTTCTACAAGATATTTAAACTCTTTGAATTTCTCGAAAAACCTTTGATTTCTTCCTCGAGAAATATATCCATGTCTTCCTAGAAAAATCTTCTATGAAGGAGACATAATGCAGGGATCCACCAAGTGAAGGCACTAAAATAGGGACAAACACATCACTATGAACCAACTCTAGAATCCCATTTTCCCTTATCGCTCCAAAAGGGAACCTCACTCAAATTTGTTTTCCATATATACAATATTCACAAAATTTGACTTCTAAATTACATTCAGGAAAATCTTCGACCATACCTTTGTTATGCATAGCTTGAATTCCTTTTTCTCCAATGTGTCCCATCATCTCATGCCATAGCATGGTCAGGTCGACTTTATGATGACTTGTCGAGTTAATTTGAATCGACTCAACCCGAGTCGAGTCGACTTCAGGAACAACGATGTTGTTGCATCCAGTCGAGTCGACATTCTCTAATAGCTTATATTGGGTTCCAATATAAACTCATTTCATTAAGACCATCGTACCTCTGACCATCTTGCACAAATCCTTTTGAAATAGAGTGTTCACCCTTGCATCACTCATCTTGTTGACAGGTATCAGGTTTCTCGCCAAACTTAGAATGTGTAGCACACCTGGAAGGGTTCTACTCCTCCCATCCTACAGTATCAGTCGAACTCCTCCTCGTCCGACAATTTTGGTTGTCGAGTTGTCCCCAAAGAACACATCTCCTCCTTCATATTGTTCATATTCACAAAACCATTCTCTATGTGGTGTCATATGATAGGATGCTCCTGATTCGATCAACCAAACATCTTGATCTAATTATGTACTGGTCGATGTCAGGTACACATCGCCTCCCTTATATGGGGTTGTCTTTCTCTCAATCAACTACTTCTTGTCGGATCATGTACTAACTTCCATTGCCTTCGACTTATAGTCCCTTCTGTAATGCCCAGCTTTAGTGCATTTCCAGCATCTTCTCATTGACTAAACAAGGGATTTATATCTACCCTTCGACTTAGACTTTCTACTGGAGAATTTTCCTTTATCTCTGTCAATTGGTCGACCTCTCACCACCAATGCATCTTTCGTCGATCCTTTCATGTTCTTCCTTCTCATTTATTTTGACATTAGAGATTCAACCATGTCTTCTAGTGCTAATGTGGTTGTATTATTTCCTATAGCCATGACTAAGCTATCCCATTAGTATGGAAAAGAACATAATAGGCTAAGACATTTCTCCTCCTCGATGATTTTAATATCCATAGAAGATAATTGGCTTAAAATGGTATTAAACACATTTAAATGCTCATTCACCAAACTACCCTCACTCATCCCCAGAAGATACAGTTTTTTTCTCAAAAATAACTTATTTACCAGGGATTTCGACTAGTACAAGCTTCCAAACTTGTCCCGTAGTTTCTTGGCCGAATATTCAACTGAGACAATCAACAGTACCAAATCTGCAAGACGAAGTCGAATCATACTCATTTCCCTTCACTTGAGTTTATCCCATTCTTCCGTTGAAATACATGTTGGCATGGTACCTAGACAGATTGTTTCCCATTGTTCTCGATCTACAAGGAGATCTCCAATTTTAAGCTTTCAAAGCTCAAAATTCTGGCCATTTAATTTTTCGATCTCTATTCTCGAGCTACTCGACATTCTTTAACACAATCTTTAAAGATTTTTGACTTACAACTCTTATGAAACCTAGGATTTATCTCAGATCCAAGGTTTTTATACCAAGCTCTAATACCACATGTTAAACCAAGCTTTGATACCACATGTTAGGAAATGAGAAACACTTCCACACTAAACCTAGCAAAAGAGAGGAACAAAGATTTCAACAATAAAGTAAATGACAAAGAAAACACACATTACACAAGATTTTACCATGGAAACCCAAACTGGGAAAACCAACAATCCTTGAGCGTTCAACTCTCTTGTTGTCTTATTCATTCAGAATAAAAGGTTACATGCCTAACCTTGGTCCACACCTAAGACACAATCGACATCATACCTTCTTTTTTTACACAAGAACAACCCTGTAGCCAATTTGGCTTACATTTGCATAACCATCAACCTCTATGATTATTGATTAGCTATTATCTTTTACAGTGTTATAACACACATTCTTTATAGGATTTACAGTAGGAAAAACCCTAAATAAAAGGCACCCAAAGATGGTTACAAATCCACACAGATCATTGGCTACAAATCCCGTAAATCTTAGGATTTTATTACAGTCGACTACCAGTCAACCTTCATTTGGTCTTCAGTCAGTTTTCACACACTCCCATGTCGACCTCTTATTGGTTGACCTCTTCAACTTGTTTTCGATGTCTTCGACTTCAAATTTACCTAGTCGAACCACCTCGACCTTTGACTTGTTGTCAATGTCTTTGAATTCGTCTTTATCTAGTCAAACAACCTCAACCTTCGACTTGTTGTTGATTCATTCGACTTCGACTGTCGTTCAATCCACCTCAACTATACTTTCACTGCAAAGAATATAACAACCCAACACACACACACACACACACATAAGAAAAAGTATATATATACAAATACTTTTTTATGTGTTATTTATTTGTTTTAAAAAGTATATATATATATATGATATCACTTTTTAGTGTACTCGACCACCTCGGTACCTGTTGTGATGGAGGGGTACTAGGAAATTCCATATTTATATGGGCAGTGGTTGGACGAGTTAGGGGGAAGAAATTGGGCATGGAATTCCTTAAGGACTGGGTAACCAAAACATGGTTACCGGAAATTACCAAGATGCCTCAAATCTGACTACTCACCAGAGGTTGGCTTGCTTTCATCTTCTCCTCAACAGAGGATGTGGGTTGGGTTTTAAAGAAGGCCTAGAGCTTAGCGGACACCCCCACTATCCTAAAATGATGGACCCCTTGTTTTGACGCAAAGAAGGAAAGAATTGACGAAGAACCCATCTGGGTTAGGCTCCCAAGACTCCCAATGCAATTCTGGAACTTACATCGCTTTCTTGCCATTGGAAATCTGTTGGGAAGTTTTCTAGAAGATGATATGACCTTCGAAGACACGAGATACATGTATGTTGCCCAAATTTTGGTCAAGATTAATCTGAGGAAGGGTTTATTACAAGAGCTCACCATAGACTCGGCGACCGGAACTTTCATCCAGACTTTGGACTGTGAAGGGATTTCATTCAAATGCCACAGATGCCACGTCTACGACCATGGAGTTACAGATTTCCCCTTTCCTTTCAAAGGGAGCAGACAAAAATTAAAAGGCATGAGTATCTACTCCTCTCCTCCAAGAAAGAAAGTGGAACATCGATTGGACTCCGGAAAGTCATCGGGGAGGGAGAAGCCAAGCAAAGAGGAATTGGGAACAAAAGGAATGAGAAGAGAAAGCTTGGGTTTTCAGATAGATGGATCGGGCACGAAAATTGTTGTAGGTTCACTTACTTCACCTACTTTGAGGAACCTCCCACATTAAGAAAAGGATTTATCGAGTATGTTTACACTGGATGTCTTTTTACTAATATCCCCTCCCTTTTCATCTGTGGATTTATTTGGTTTGGCAGCAAAAGCTATGGCTCCTCCTTTGTTTACGGGTGGAAAGGGTCACCAAAAAGGCAGTTTTCTCTCACTTGCTTGCCTCATTTCCTCCAGTGGGTTGGTTTTTTCTCCCTCGTTGGTCACTCCTTCTTTGAATTTGGGGAGGGAGGGGGATCCTAAGATGACTGATGTCTTGTCTCTTCCAAACCAACCCTCCTTACCAGTAGGATATGTCTCCTTTTCTAGAACAGACCCTCCCCTGAGTACTCACACTTTTCCTCCTACGGTCGCGGCGCTCTCTTCCACTCCCCACTCCTCTCTAGCTACGTCCTCCACCTCAACTAACTCATCCTCAAAAGATAACAGAATTTGCTACCATCTTAGGAGTAGGTCAGTGATCAAGGAGGATCTTTTGGAGGGTGTTTTCGAGTCATCGGATGGACAAGGCTTGGGTTTGATACCTTGCTCTTCCTCTGTGGGCAAAGGAAGGGGAAGAAAATCACACTTACTTTTAGCAAAAGATCGGGCCAGAATTGACTTGGCTACAGGTATACAATCCTCCATTGAATTGGCGCTTAGAGAAAAGATTCCCCCGGAAGGAGTTACCTCATGAGGATCCTATCCTTCAACTGTCGGGGATTGGCAAACCCATCGAAAAAATTGTCCTTACGAAGGTTGGTGGAACAAAGATCGCTAGAAGGATGCTTAGAGAAAAGATCTCCTAAGGAAGCTACTCCCCATGAGGATCCTATCCTCAACCGCTTCCGGGATTGGCAAACCCATCGAAAAAATTGTCCTTACGAAGGTTGGTGGAACAAAGATCGCTAGAATCCATTCTACTACACGAAACTCTAGGATATAGCGTATCAGTGGTTAAGGCTCGAATCTATTTTCTCGGTTGGTTGTTTCAGGATTGATGCTGCTAGGGTCGCCGGGGAATCCACAATAGGTTGGAAGAAAAAGAACTGCAATTTGGAAAGTGTCTGGGGTTTTACCTCAAGGATTGGTCTAAATATCTTTTCCCCTGAGCTGGGTCGCAACTTAATAGTTATCAATATTTACGGACCTCATCAAGATTGACAACAATATTGGAACTCTTTAGCCGACTGTGATTGGTTCAAGGAAAAGGATATTCTTCTTGGGGGAGATCTAAACTTCTCTTCGGAGCCTTGGAGGTGTGGGATCCCCGGGTTGTACAGCATCCCTTATCCAATTTCTTCCTAAAAATTTTGGACCAGGCAGGACTGGTGGACATGGAACCACAAAAATTAACACCCACCTAGTGCAACAGAAGGGTAGGGGTTGACCGGGTGGCCAAACGACTGGACATATTTTTACTATCCGGCGAGTTCCTAGAATCATTTGCTTTAGTTTGTCAGTGGATTGCATTTGGGGAGGAATCAGACCACCACCCGATACTGATTGAACTCCGAGAAAAAAACAGAAGGATGTCGAGTCCCTTCAAATTCTATGAAGGTTGGCTATCGGAGCCCTCTTTTATTGAACTTGTTAGGACATTGTGGATGCCTTATCCAGAGGGAACACAGATTCATGTGGTGGTACATTTTGTAGAGAACCTCAAACGTCTAAAAAAAATGACTAAAGGTTGGGCCAGGGATAAAAAAATAAAGGACGACCGGGAACTGAGTGGAATTGACACTACGTTGGGGCAGGTTGGGGTTACTTTACTCAGGAAGCCAAAGATTTACTATATGGGTTGGACAAAAGGAGAAGGGCATTACTGGCAGATAAAGAAGCACATTGGCGGTTAAAGAGTTGGGCACTATGGCTCGCTTATGGAGATGAGAACAAAAAAAAATTCAAGCGTATGCCAAAGGTCGGAAAATTGCCAACACCATTTGGAGTTTGAGAAATCAATCGGGGGTGGAGGTAAACAACTTCGAAGATTTGGCTGATTTGGGAACCGAACATTTTAAGAAACTTTATAAAGCTCAGAAGGGTTCGTCTATCTCCAAAATTATCAAGGTGGTTCGGTTATTCCCCTGCGTTGTAGAAGAGGAAGAAGTTGGGCCTTTAACAGATCCTATCACCGAAAAAGAGATGATGGAAGTACTCCAGTTCTTTCAAAAAGGGAAAATCCCAGGACCTAATGGCTGGCCCATCGAATTCTACCTGGGATGCCTTGATATTCTTGGACCTGACTTACTGAGGGTGATTGAGGAATCAAGGGTGAGCGGCCACATTCATAACCCAATCAATTCTACTTTCATTGCGCTCATTCCCAAGACAGACAATCCTTCCTCCTTTTAAGATTTTCAGCCTATCTCCTTATGCAACTGTCTGTACAAGATCATTTCAAAGGTAATCAAAAGGAGGTTGAAGGTGATCCTCTCAAAACACATTTCCTGTGAACAGTTCGGTTTTCTAGAAGGCAGACAGATACATGAGGTCATAGGAGTATAACAAGAAGGTCTACACAGTATTAAAATAAAGAAACTCAAAGTTGTTGTGGTGAAAATAGATTTATCCAAATCTTTCGACCAGGTAAAATGGTTATACCTCAGAATGTTATTGATACACTTGGGTTTCAGGTTGGACTTTACCAATTGGGTAATGGGATGCTTGAGCTCGGTTTCTTTCTCCATTCTTCTCAATGGTTCAGCCACATATTTTTTTCAAGTGGAAAGAGGATTGCATCAAGGTTGCCCCCTATCTCCTTTACTTTTCCTACTGGTAGTTGAAGGCCTCAGTCGAAACCTGGCAGCGGCAAAAACGGTAGGAAGATTCTCAGGCATAAAAATCTCAAATGGGTTGACCATTACACACTTGCTCTTTGTTGATGATATATTAATCTTTTGTGATGGCTCGAAGAGAGATGCTGACATTTTATTGGAGGGGCTCACACTTTTCAAAATTGTAACCGGTATGTGGATCAACACACAAAAATCTAGTATTCTTTTCTCTCGGATTGCAGACGATGCATTACTACATTATTTATCCCAGTTCCCCTTTCAAACACAGGGTTTTGATGATGGACTTAAATATCTCGGCTTCTACTTAAAACCAAAGGATTACCGGAAGACCAACTGGTTGTGGTTGTTGGCAAAGTTAGAAAAAATATTAAATGTATGGAGAAATAAATGGTTATCAAGGGCAGGAAGATTAGTACTAGTCGAATCATTACTAGAAGCAATTCCAGTTTACTGGATGTCCCTCTCTTGGATCCCAAAGGGAATCCTGGAAAAAGAGAGAAAATTGTCTTTCTCTTACTGTAACACCCTGTTTCCCCCAGTCTGTAAAAATAACTATATTGGCCAAGAACTGAAGCAAACTCAAAGACGTGAATGTTTGATTTGACGGACCTTTTTATGAAAGGTCGATGAATGTAAATTATGTTATGAATATGTGTTGCATGGCTGTTGGGAGGGGGATGTGCTAAAAGAGACCACGATGGATAATGAGAGGTGGTGGAAGGGACCTGGAATGGTTGCGTTAACTTCCACCGAGCCAGTACCGTACTGGTTTTACTTGCTCAAAGACCAAAGCAACTCTCTAACCCCGGAATGGATTTCTCGTCAGATTGGTAGGTGGGGAGGCTCCTCAAGAGTTAATGAGGGGATGAGGGTGAACCGCCCATCCGTAACAGCTCCCAGACCTGACCGTGGATGGGTAAATTCGTGCCACATGCAATCTTGCAGAGAAAAGGCAAGAGAGGAAGTGTGGTAAGGGGGGAAGAGAGAATGTGCGTGACAGGGATCGCAGGGAAGAACTGGAGAAACTCTGGAAACACAGGGAGTTCTGAATAGAGGAGAAGGAGAGTAACCTTCGTCCTTGACTTCCATTGAGTTGGAAGTAGAAAATTGAACCTCAAGCATCGTGGTCTAGCACGGGGGTGGCTAGTGGTAAATCCATTTGGAGTCACTGAGCCTACGGTTCAGTGGAAACAAGCACCCCTCTCTGCAGTCGCGCCATACCTGGTGTTTTCTTATAAGTGTTATGTCTTGTTTTTTTTAATTGAATGCATGCTCATGTTTATACGCTCATAAATGGTTTCTGTACGGAAGTGTTTTCATGTGTTTTGATTTGGAGACAAGGGATACATGCTTATACTTATATGACCATAATCGGTCTATGTATATAATGAGTAGGTTCAGAATACAAGTTCGTTCCCTTGAGAATTGTCCTATCTACTTGGCTCGCACTATGCCCTGGTTTAATTTCCCGAAGGCACTTCTCTCGAGAAGTTTCCTTGCACTCCAGAGTCAGAGTGAGTCCCTCGAAAGGACTACCATGATAGTAAACCCATGAGTTTACTTTAACCCTACCACCGAATTTATAGCTCGGCGAATTAGGAAGACTTTTACTCAGGTCATCAAGCCTAGGGATAATTTACCCAAGAACCCTCTGAAAGATCTGTCGGAGCTCTATTGCTCATCGACCTTAACCTTTGCATAGGCAGAAGGGTGGACTTGGAAACGTCCTAAAAGTCCCGGAGTATTTGGACCCATTCATCGGCGTTTCGGTGTTTCGGCACCCAGGAAACCAAAGAGCAAGACCCTTCATTATCGCAAGTCGCGAAGTCCCGGTATGAAAAACTCTGAATTAGCTTGGTGTGAATAGGTTTCGGCATTTCAGCATTTCGGCACCCAGGAAACCAAAGGGCAAGACCCTTCGTCATCGCAAGTCGCGAAGTCCCGGTATGTGAAACTCCGAATTAGCTTAGTGTGAATAGGTTTCGGCATTTCGGTGTTTCGGCACCCGGGAAACCAAAGGGAAAGACCCTTCGTCGTCGCAAGTCGCGAAGTCCCAGTATGCGAAACTCCGAATCAGCTTAGTGTGAATAGGTTTCAGCATTTCGACGTTTCGACACCTCGGAGACCAAAGGGGAAGACCCCTCATCTTCGCAAGTCGTGAAATCCCGATTCAAGAAACTCCGGGAGGATCTGGACCGTCCATCGGAGGAGACGTGTGGTGAGCGGTCAGAGTTCGCGGAAAGCTATGAAACCCCGTAAGCCATTGGATCTCGTAGGATAGCAAGGGGGTTAAGGCTAAGTGTCCTTCAATGCCCTTAAGCTCAGGAGGGATAGTGATCGTCAGATCCAGATCAACGAGGTTCGTTGATCTCCTACACGAATTCCCATATTGAAATCCGGGGATTTGAGTGACAGGAGTTCTGCAGTCATTGCATCGTGAACTCTCGGTTCACGAAACTCCAAAGAGATCTGAATCATTGGATCCATATCATCGAGGATCGTCGGATCTCGTACAAGAACTTGCGTATCGGATTTCAAGTTTTGGGGTTTGAAGAGTCAAAAGACTCGACTCGCTTGCATTTCGAACTCCCAGTTACTGAAGTCTCGATACGGCCAGGACCGTCGGATCAGGGGGGAGATTTGCAGCCGTTGATCTCAATGAAGGGACGATTTCGGGTTTCGGGGTTTGAAGAGTCGAAAGACTGGACTCTCGGGCATCACTGAGTCGCGAAATGCAAAAGGCACCTCTTGGCTTGGCCCGGGGTCATAACCGATGATAACATGGAGGCGAAGCCCGTGCTTGGTGCTTGAGTTGTACACAACGGGTTTTCAATGAAAGAACCGACGGATTGGTTTAGTGAAGGTTCCGACAGGAAGAGCTAGCCTGCACTAGGACCGCGTAGGAACTTAGGGATTCTGTCCCTCGAGAAAGAAAGGAGAAAACATCAAAAAAAAAAAAAAACCTATTATGTCGTAGTGGGTGTGTGACACTTACCTTTGGAGGGGGGAATCAGAAAATCGGGTGATGCCCTGGGTTCATTGGGAAAGAATTGCCAAACCAAAGGCACTGGGAGGTTGGGGCTTAAAAAATATCTTCATGTTCTCAAAATCCTTAGCAACAAAATCAGTATGGAGACTGATTGCAACAAAAAACCTTTGGACCAATGTAGTCCTCCTGAAGTATGTGGCTCCACTCTCCTTGTTGGAATGGCTCAGGATCCCCAGCCCTCGGACGACGGGTATCTCAGTAATGTGGAAGGCGGTTCAAAGAGCTTTTGCAGTGGTTGTAAATAGACTAGCTTGGATGGTAGGGTTAGGCAATTCGCTCAGAATTGACCGCGATCCATGGGCAAGTAGCATAAGAGAACATATCCTTCCAACTGAACTTTGCACAACCTTCAAATGAGGGGGATATTACTACTTGGCTCAGGTTGGAGACCCCCACAACACAAATCTGTGGAAGCAAGGTTGGAAAATGGGAAGAACAGTGGGTTTAGAAGCGGATGAAGTTTTACTCTGGAACTGACATATCGAAGCTCTTAGGAAAGAAAATATTCAATTGACAGAGAGAGATGATGAGCTCATCTGGGACGGGGATCCGGGAGGAATATACACCCCAAAATCTGGTTATGTCCAGCTAAGTATTGACCCATTGCAACAAGATGAGAAGTGGTGGTGGAGAAAAATATGGAAACAAAAGTGCCTAGCAAAAGGAAAAAAATTGGTCTGGACAATCCTTGAGAATAAAATTCCTATGTGGGACATACTACAGAATCGTCAATTCCATGGCCCGAGCTAGTGTTCTCTTTGGAAAAATCAGGGGGAAACAGTTGACCACCTATTTATGCATTGCTCTTTCACCTCAACGGTCTAGGTGGAAGCAACCAAATTAAACATCGTTATTGGCCCTTGGCAAGGCACACCTTTCGAAGAAGCCTTGGAAGAATGGCTCTCGTCTAGGACCCCTCAAATTCAAAAATCCTTTCCTCTCATCGTCGCCTGGGGGATATGGATAGCTAGAAACTCCACAATCTTTCGGGATGAACTACAGTTGTCACTCTGGGTGGCCGTAAATTGTTTAAGCATACTCGATCTTCTCAAATGGGAGGATAAATCGAGCTAGGGCACTGCTCAAAGAGTACATGTGGAACAGATCGATAAAGGTCGGCCCTGGGCCTTCTTTGATGGCGCGGCCTCGAGAGATCCTTTATTATGTGGGAGGGGGGGGGGTTGTTTATATATAAATGACCAACATTTTTTCCTTCTCAGGGCTTGGTTGGGGGCTGGCACTAGTAATTTCTCTGAGCTTTTGGCATTAAAATTGTTACTCCTATTTGCAGTGGAAAAAGGGTGTAACACACTGTAGGTCTTTGGGGACTCATTACTAATCATCAATTGGGTGAATCAAGAATAGATTTGGCATATTACTAGACTAATGCCTTATCTTGCAAAAGTACGGAGGATTATCTCTACATTTGACACAATTTCTTTCTCTCATATCTACAAGGAAAGGAACACACTGGCTGACAAGCTTTCCAAAGAAGCCACGCAGCTAGAATATGGCAGTTGGCATATCACTGAACATACAACAGAAGGGAATTTTGATTACCACGGACCTTTTCAGGACGGGAAATTATAGGACATGCATCCTTTTCTATTGGAAACCCATGACTGTTCATAATTGTAAAATCATGTAAAATTCATGCTAGTTTGTTTTGAAAACAACTGAAAGGTATATGGACACACAACAAGACCGATACGGTGGCTGTTATTTTTGTATTTGATGGAACTTTCAAAAATGGAAGTGAACTCACCAAGACAATATATATTTGACTATTTCTTCATAGCAAATATATATCTGCGAATGTAATTTTGTACCTTTTTAATGAAATTACGATTTTTTTTCTGTGGAAAAAATAGATATATATATATATATATATATATGATACCATTTTGTAGTGTACCCAGCCACCTCGGTACCTGTTGTGATGGTGGGGTACTGGGAAATTCCATTAATTTCCCTTTGATTTTACCATAAACACAACCAACCTCTAATACCGTACAAGAACACCTACTCCATCACACAATTTTACATGCAAAATACATAACAATTCAGAAATATATATATATACACAGAGATTCTAAAGGCATACCACAAATTAACACCAAATACACAGTATAACAACAAACAAACATGGCACTTATCTTTTATGAAGACACCGACTGGTTGCAGACCTTCAACGTTCCTCCTAGTTATAGACCACACTGCTCATAATCTCTCAGCATTGAATCTCCCCCGAGCTGGGGCTATTACTCCACAAGTGCACAAGATTCATATCCAACTAGGGTCCACAGTTAATACCATCAATATATAGTCCAAGGTATCGAACCTCGGCATCACTCCAACCTACAGTATCCCATTCCCCATCATCCTGCACAACCCAAGGTAGTGTGCCCCCTAGCCCGCATCGCGTTCTCTTGGGTTGCACCCGTACCCTTCCAGGGCTCCAACATAGAATGACTAGGAAGTCTCAAAGTACCGTGGCTCCAGGATTTCCATTTTCCCTCATAGGTCTCCAGGTACCCTCCAGGCCCCATACCAGGGAACCTATTCCCCACCACTCCTCCCTCCATGGTTTTAGCCTTCTCCAAGGAAACCCAAAGAGAAGTGTACACACCACCAGATCCACCTAGGATCCACAGGATAACTCCATACTCTGGGTCACCATCTTCCCTAGATCAACTCCTATACTCATAATGGTAAGAATGGATTGAATAGAATGGAGAATTAAACTAATTCCCCCTTCAAATATGCATGTGCCACCTTTTATTTTATATTATTATATAATATAATAATATAAAGGCTTAGAGAATTATGATATTATATTTGGCTTAGCCTCCTTGGCTTAAGATCCCTTTACCTATCCCTTAGCCCCCTTTCCCACTCATGGAGTCTTAGTCCCCCATACTCTTTTCATCCCTTGGTTTAAAGCCACAGTGTTATTTTTTATTAATTAGTGCATATATACAATTTATAATATAGGCTCTCTGACCTGTTTTCATATTTACAGGCACTCTGGCCTAAACATACTTGCTCACCAGCCTAAGTATCATATGTACAATATATTTACAATCCGAGAATCAAACCAAGGTATTACATTCCCCTCCCTCTTATTTATGCATTATCCTCAGTGCATCTATATACACCTATGCAATAAGAGTTCTAGATGATATTGGAAGGATTCCTCATTGTTAGAATGGAAAAGAAGTAGAAAGGCATTAACAAATGCTAGAAAGCAGCTATCGAACGATTATTGTTGAAGTTGTAGGCAAGGTTGGCTCAAAGCAACAAAATGCAAATACTTAAAACAATACTCTAAGTGGCAATGGTGAAAGAGTAAGTATTTTGCATTCCATAGTTGATGTCAATCAATGAGCACAGACTCCATGGAGGTGGATGAACATTGGTCTGGTGGACCATTTTGGAAAAGTAACTTGTTAGTCAATGTTGAATGGCACTTAGTGGAATATTATTGGAAGCTTGTTTGCATGCAACCACCTCAGGTCCTTGTAGATGAATTATTTGCATTAGGTGGCTTTATGCATTTATAATTTACTCTTGCAGAATTATATGTGAGCATCGTGGCAAACATATACTCCAAACTTGGGAAGACACAAGGTGTTGTAAATTGAAATAATTCTTAATCTCTCCATCAGTGAATACATTAATGGGCCTTATGTCAGGAAGCTAGTAGAACTCAAAGGATTCACTTGCCGATTAAAAGGGAGATCCTCAACTTTATGCTATCAGTTGAATATTTATCATAATGTACATGAATTTGTTGATTGCATGTGCTATTTGTTTTATTTTTTTGTTTTACTTATAGGTATGATTATCACTATGTCGATTTTGACTTACAAGAAGATGGATCCCGAAGAGAACTTCCAGGTCCAACAAGTGCACATATTGGACTGGAAGATCAACAAAAATTTTGTAGAATTTTGCAAAACTCTTATTGTACGGGTGTATATAGATGCATTGGAGACAGTGCATAAATAAGGGGGAGGGGAACGTAATACCCTATATTGATCCCCAGGTTGTAAATATAATGTATATGTGATACTTAGCCTGGTGAGACGGTATGTTTGGGTCAGAGTGTCTGTAAAGATGATCAAAAGCTAGAGAGCATGTATTATAAAGTGTACATATCCACTAATTAATAAAATAACACCATGGTTGCAAACCAGGGGGACGAAAAAAGTATGGGGAGATAAGACTCCATGAGTGGGAAAGGTGGCTAAGGGATAGGTAAAGGGAGATTAAGCCAAGGAGGCTAAGCAAATATAGTATAATAATTCCCTAGGCATTTGTTTTATTATATTATATAATAATATAAGTCTTTATATTATTATATCATATAATAATATAATATAAAAAGGACATATGCATATAAAAAGGGGGAATATGGTTTAATTCTCCATTCTTACCATGTTGACTACAAGAGTTGCTCAGTGGAAGATGGTGATAGGAGACTATGGATTTTACCCTATGGATCCTAGTTGGATCTGGGTGTGTGTACACTTCTCCTCAGGTTGCCTTGGAGATGGTTGGAGCCTTGGAGGGAGAAGTGTGGGGATAGGTTTCTCGGTGTGAGGCTTGGAGGGTACCTGGAGACCTCTGAGGGAAGCTGGAACTCTTGGAGCCACAGTGCTCTGAGACTTCTTGGTCGGGATGTGTTGGAGCCCTGGAAGGGTAGTGGTGCAACCCGAGGGACTGTGGTGCGGAGGAGGGGGCACACTACCTTAGGTTGTGCAGGTTGATGGGGAATGAGAGATTGTAGGTTGGACTGCTATTGAGGTTTGGTACCTTGGCCTAGACTATGGTTAGTGTTGATTTTGGACCTTAGACAACTTAGGCAGCATTTTTCCCTCGTGGAGTCATAGCCCACAACTCAGGGGTGATCCACTACTGAGAGTTGATGAGTAGTGAGATCTATGGTTGGGTGGAACGTCATAGGTATGCATCCAGTCGGTGTTTTCATAAAAGACAAGTACCATGTTTATATGTTCCTTTATGTTATTTCATTATGTATTGATGTGTTAAATGTTGAATGCTTATAACATCTCTGTGTATTTTTACATTTTTTAATTGTAAATGTGTTATGCACAATTCTGCTTGTAAAATTGTATGATGGAGCATGGGCTTTGATATGCTATCATAGGTTGATTGTGCTTATGGTGAAATCGAAGGGAAATTGTGAAATTTCCCAGTGCCCCACCATCCTAGCAGGCATCGAGGTGGTCGGGTACACCACAAAGGCAAAGTCTTCATAATCCAACCATGATCCACAATCAGTAAAAGCTCAGGTTAGGGTGTCAACTTCTACAACTAGCCTATAATCTCTCATTCCCCACATGTTTTTCCCACCCCTGGAAGTGTGCCCCTTCTCTGCTCAACAGTCCTTCAGCTGCCCCACTTCCCTTTCGTGGATTTAGGAACAGATCGGACCAGAAGTCTCAGAGCCTTGTAGTTATTGGCCAACACACCCAAGGATCATTTCCCAACAGTTCCCTTGCTTGGAGAGAATTCTCACAGGCCTGACAACCCGCTTCTTCAATAGCACACGAGCTTGATAACTCGCCTCTTTAATAGCACACAACCCTAACAACCCGCCTCTTCGGCTCAGGCCTCTAAGGAATACACTGGTATAATCAATTGTCAAAGCTTCCATGTATAGGTACGAATGGTGGATGCAGAAAGGTTTGGATGGTAGGAGAGGATGAGTGAAAAATGAATGGAGAATTATACCAAATTCTCCCTTTTTATATGGATATGTCATTTTTATATTATATTATCATATAATATAATAATATAAAGACTTATATTATTATATAATATAAAATCCTAGGGAATTATTATACTATATTTGCTTAGCCTCCTTGACTTAAGCTCCCTTTACCTAACCCTTATCCCCCTTTCCCACTCGTGGAGTCTTAGCCGCCCAGCTCAAGGGTGATCCATTGCTAAGATTTTATCAGCAATGAGATCTATGGTTGGGTGGAATGTCCAAGGTCTGCATCCAGTCAATGGATTTTCAAGCGATAAGTACTATGTTCTTACTTTTATGTTAAATGTTATGTTGTATAGTTTATGTTATGAATTATGTAGTGATTTGCTATGGCTTTGTATGTTAACGGCATGTTTGATTTAAATGTGGATGTTATGGTGAGTGTTAAAGGGAATTTGTTGAAATTTTTCCAATGCCCCGCCATCCCAGCAGGCACCACGGTGGTCGGGTATATTACAAAGTGGTATGAAATTGGTATACATGTAAGAGATAGCCAAGAGAGTAACATTTGGGGAGCGTGTAAATGTCTCCAATATAGAAAATTTGCATAAAATCGTAGACAATGGATAATGTAGAACATACGTTGACAAGGGAGGTAATTATTGTTCAAGTGCATTTGCCAAAGCGATGAAGAAAATTGAAATTGATGAAGTGATTAATTGTGCACTTCATAATGGGGATTTTGTTTTGATCAACCGTCCTCCAAGTATCCACAAACATTCATTGCAAGCATTAAAAGCATATGTACATTTAGGCTCTATGGTGATTATTAATCCTCTCATATGTGGGCCACTTGGTGTAGATTTTGATGGGGATTGCATTCATGTTTTTTTTATCCCCAATATTTAGAATCTCAAGCTGAGCTTTCTCAGCTACTATTTGTGTGGATCAACAAATGTTTAGTTCTCAGTGTGTGGAGAAGCAAGCATAGCACCAAGTGTCGACACATCGCTTGCTACCAAGCTTCTATTTGGAAAATCCCTGCTAGATAAAACCACAGTGAATCAACTATCAATGTGGACTTCTGGAACCTTGCTTGAACCAGTAGTCATTAAAGTGCATGATGGAGGGCCATTTTGGACAGCGAGCCAACTTCTTCAGATGGATTTACCTCCAGAATTGAACTAGGAGGAGAATGTAATTTTCATAAGCAACGATGAAATATTGTTATTTAATGGTGATAAAATGCAATTACAGAGTTCTCTAACTGAAATTTTCAATGCAATTGTTAAGTGCAAGGGTCCAGAAGCAGCAGTGAAGTGCTTGAATTCAGTTGAATGTTTGCTGATTGAATTTTTATCCTTAGATGTTTTAGTGCAGGTCTGGACGATTTGGTTCTTGCTCACTGTGTTTCTCGGAGAAACATATTTACGAAAGATCTTGGAAATAAGCTTACTGAAATTTCTAGGCTTATGAAGCATATGAGAGGAGGAAGATATGAGAATGCCACAGTTTCCCAAGTGGAGAAGCATCTAATTGGATAGTAGGAAAATGTTACCAAGGCTATTTCTTCTTCCAGTTCCTTTTTTTTATGGCGGATTATGTATTTGATAATTTAGAATCACAGGGTGCTAGAATAGGGATGGTGTTCTACAATGTGCTTTTGGACACATTATAGTGGTTTGGCCAAAAGGCAAGGGCTGCCAACGTACTTAAAGAGGCAAGGAAGCGAGGATTTTCCTGGAAGCATTTCAACAAACTAATTTGGTATGGTCAGTGGATGTACACAAAATGTCTGTTGGTGCTGCGCTGACATCCCTCTCTATCTGGCTTATTGATATACGAAGACTGGTTCTTGATGGAGAAGATATTCCTCAGCTTGCCAGCATAGTCACTGTGCAAGCTAAATCAAAACAAAGAAAATATGCAAGAGGGTTTCCCATTGCAAAGGTAGTGTATTCATTTCTCAAGGACCTAACTGCACCCTTTAGCTAAGTCGCATGGAACAAGGGTTGCATTTTATGTCATCAGGTTCAATTAAAGTGATGGATTTCAAAGTCATATTGGATGAAGCTATTGCTCTTGTAAATTCCTTGCTTCCAATTCTGGCTGCAATGATAGGCATTCTCGTGAAAAAGAGATTGACAATGAAGAAATTAACTCCAATGAAAAGGAAACCATAAGAACAGAGTTAACATCAGTTCAAAAGTTATCTTCTTTGAAAATGTCATTCTCAAATTGCTTTGAATGCTAAAGAATCCAAAATATGAATCGAGACCCCAATTTTGAAGCTAAGGGATGCTTGTAGTTTATTACAATATTGGTTCCTATCATTTCCATGTTCATGTTGAGGTACCACAGAGAATGTTGGCTTTAAAAAAAATCTGAGGGTTGATGTACCGATGCAGTGACATTGTATTGCAATCGTTTCCTTCCATTTGTTAGGATTCGACATGTGACATTGTCACTGTATACCATGTAATTTGTAGGCAGAAGCATGGTCGCAAAGAAGCAAAATCTTTTGGGGTTGCAAGCAAGGGCAGAAATTGTTGAGTAACATGAACCTGTTATTCCAATCTATTCCAGTATCAAAATTCCAGATCATAGATGGCATAGATTAGCGAAATGATGAATGTTTTAGAAGCGTTGGTGAAGTCTCCTTAGAAAGAAAAGTTTGCATAAATCAAGAATTTTGAAAACTATTTAATGAAGAGAATAAGAGAGAGGTTAGATGTCAAATAGAGAGGGAATCCTATGGATAGGACTTGTGAAGACCAAGAAAAGACAAAAAAAAATGTTGTCAAGGAAGACATAACAGATTATATCAGAAATGAAGAAGACTTCATGGAGGTGGAAGAACAATGGTCTGGTGGACCATTATGGAAATGCAACATGTCAATAAAAGTTGAATGGCACTTAGCAGAGTATTATTGAAAGGAATTTGGCGTACAACCAACTCAAGCATATACTTCGAACTTGGGCAGACACAAGGTGCTATAAATTGAAAGGATTCTTAATCTCTAAAGCAATGAATACTTTAAATGGACCTTATGCAAGGCAGCTAACAGAACTCAAAGATCAAGGTGCTATAAATTGAAAGGATTCTTAATCTCTAAAGCAATGAATACTTTGAATGTGCCTTATGCAAGGCAGCTAACAGAACTCAAAGATTCACCTGCTGATTAAAAGGGAGATCCTCAACTTTATGCTAACAGTTCAACTATTTATCAGAGTATACATGAATTTGTTGATTGCATGTGCTAATTATTTTATTTTGGTGTTTTACTTCCAGGGATGATGATGACTATGTTGGTTTTGACTATCAAGAAAGATGGAGCACGAAGAAAACTTCCAGGTCCAATGGGTGCACATATTGGACAGGAAGATCAAAGAAATTCTTGTAAAATTTTGACGAACTCTTATTGTACATGCGTGTATAGATGCACTAAGGATAGTGCATAAATAAGGGGGAGGGGAATGTAATACCCCAGCTTGATGTTTAAATTTTGGTATGCTCATTTAGCCATAGACAATGTCACATCATTGTCACCCAACCATAGGCATTCACATATGCCACCCCGAGGACACTAACCTTTTCTTAGATAGAATGATTTTGGCAAGTCCACACTAGAACCAACAGATAAATCATAACCAAAAACACCATTGTTGCAGCAGAAGCACAATACCAAGAGAACGTACCTCTACTAATATAAGCATACCTTTACCAAGAGAAGCACACAAGAGAGATACCAGAAAGACTGAGATTACACCAAGGCAGTCGTTGCACCACTCTCTCTAGACTTGCGCCTCCTTCTGCTGCAATTGCAGTTGCTCCTCAAACTTGCATCCTTCTTCTACTGAGAGAGAGTGTGTACAAATGAGGAGCACCTAGCCTCTATTTATACTAGTCTTCCAAGGTGTCTTTTCATGTGGGGCCGACCTTACTTTATGGAGGCTTTTAATACTTTATTATTATTCTCTTTGGGTCGACTTCTCTTCTAGGGTTTTCACACATTTGTTTAATGGTTCTCTTACTTCCGGAATATTCTATTCTAAGTACAAAGGTTACACTTGGAGGTTAATACCTCCCGCAACTACCAAAACATCAACACTCCCTCTTATCTAGGGAGGTATTAACTAATATTTTCTTCATGTAATGGTATCAAACACATCCATCCATCTCACATGGCATGGGCAAGACTCACATGGTCTTGCAAACCAGTCTACTGGTAGCATCACCATAGCCACACAGGCTATCTCATGACCAAATAGATCATGTAACAAGTATCACCATCATAGCCACATAGGCTCTGTCATAGTCACACACATAGACTATCTGATGGTCATGTCACAGTCATGCATTTGGGGTCTCATCATCCTTTTGGGCTTTATGTCATCATGGGGCTTCAACTAGTTCATATAGAACTAGGCAACTTGCCAACTCACACAGAATCTGGTATCTAGTTCATAAAGAACTAGTAACTCGTCAGCTCACAGAAAATCTTACATCTAGTTCATAAAGAACTAGTAACTCGCCATCTCACACAAAATCTAGCATCTAGTTCATAAAGAACTAGTAACTCTTTAGCTCACACAAATTTTGACATCTAATTCATAAAGAACTAGTAACTCGTCAGCTCACACAGAATCTGACATCTAGTTCATAAAGAATTAGTAACCTTTGGTTGGCACACCAGGAAACCAGTCCACAGTGACCAGGCATATAATCACAAGGATTAGGCGATGTAGTGCGCACACACTACCCATCTATCCCAAGGCTAGGAAACACATCCAACCACACATGTTGGCCCACCAGCTTGAAAAGTTGGGTAACTCGCCAGCCTCGAAGGCTTGGCATCTGCTAACCTTGTCGAGGTCATGTTGATTGGTGCCACAATTAGTAACGTGCGTACCAGACTATTTCACAATAGTAGCAATGTCTCAGTGTACCATACTATTTTATTAGAGTAGCTATGTGTACCAGACTATTTCAGTAGAGTAGCAATATCTCAGCGTACCAGACTATTTCATTGGAGTAGCAATATCTCAGCGTACTAGACTTTGTCACTAGAGTAGCTATGCATACCAGATTATTTCATAGGAGTAACAATATCTCAGCATACCAGACTATTTCACTGGAGTAGCTATGTGTACCGGAATATTTCACTAGAGTAGCAATATACCATACTGCTATCTAGGGTTGCATCTATAACACATCATACCCTATCACAAGGGTACGTCCTTCCGAACCACAGCAAGCTTGTCCCTGAAGTACTTTATCTTCACTCTCGACAGAGGTTTGGTCAACATGCATGCTATCCGCTCATCTGTAGCGACATATTGGAGTTTCACTACTCCCTACTACACCATATCTCTAATATAATGATACATGATCTCGATATGCTTGGACTTTTCATGAACATTGGGTTCCCTATCAACTTCACGGAACTCTGGTTGTCACACTAGATACAATTCACCTCTAAATCGAGATCAAACAATCCTATAAGCAACTTTTGAAGCCACAATGCTTCACTACTAGTTGAACACGCTGCTATGTACTCTACCTCGGCCATACTGAGCACCACACTCGTCTGCTTACTACTAAACAATGAGATCATAGTTGATCCTAAACTGAAGCAACATCTAGATGTACTCTTTTGGTCTGCAACACTTTCAGGTACCTCATCACATGTTTTGTTGCAATCAAGTGAACACGTCTCAGCTCAACCATATACTGACTCAATTTGTTCACTGCAAAACATATATTTGGCCTTGTATTTGTTAAGTACATCAACGAACCAATCATATGTCTATACATGGTGGCATCCACTGTCTCTGGAGATGTATGACTCAATAACTTCAGATTTGTCACCATCAGTGTAGGCATGAATTTACAATCCATCATTCCAAATATCTTTAGAAACTCTACAGCATATTTTCCTTGGTTAAGGAAAATTTCACTTGGTCTCTGCCATACCTCTAGACCTAAGAAATAATGCATCATACCCAGGTATTTCATCTCGAACTATGTAGAAAGATTCCTCTTACTCTCGGTGATGAGCTTCTCATCTCTTGTTAGAAATAGGTCGTCCTCGTATAACATCAATATCATTGGTCCACCATCCACAATCTTGTAGTAAAGACTGGAATCTGCTTTACTCTTGGTAAAGCCCAAGCTCATTAGGAAACTATTGAATTTGGCATATCATACCCTGGGTGCCTACTTAGGCCCATACAAAGCTTTCTTCAATCTGCAGACATGAGACTCCTTCTCATGTATCTTGTGGCTACTCTATGTATACTTGTTCTGACTAGTGGACCAAGTGTCTCATCATAATTTTATCCCTCTTATTGGGAGAATCCTATGGCCACAAATCAAGCTTTGTACATCTTTAAACTGCCATCAGCAGCATGTTTGATCTTGTAGATTAATTTGGAGGTCACCACTGACTTCCCTTCTGGTCTCAAGGAAAAAATCCATATCCTAGTCCTTCTGATTAGCTTCCTCCTCTATCACTAAAACAAGGGAATCTTCTTAGGAGGTCTCATATCTCTTCAAAGCCTTTGAAGCTTCGATCTATCCTCCTCAACTCATGGTATCGGTCTGTCAGTACTGGAAGACGTCTCTCTCTCACATCTAAATATGAGGAGGAATAATTTCTGAATGAAAGTATCTAAGCCACTGACTCTCTCTAGGTCTCCATGCTCCCTCTAAACCTTGACTCCCTCTGAGTCTATATAATCTTTGGATCCATTTGCTCCCTATATATGTGATGATTTCCTTCGAAGTCTCCTATGAATGGTCCTAGGGAGGTTGCTCCTCCCTACTAGATCGTGAGGGTTGACTCCCTCTTAACTCTATCTCTTTTTGAGTTGGTACTTGGTGTGGTCGCCTGCCTCACCACTGGTGGAGCCATCTGCTCCTCATGATATGGCTTACCAATGCTATATGTCTTTGCATCGTGCAAATTGTCACAGGACCATGTTGGTTTCTTTCTGATTACTACAATGATTCTTCCTGATGATATAAATAGTGATCAACTACACTAGAGGGATTTGTTCGATCATCTTTGGAGCCTTCTGCTCCTTACAATCAATCTCCATATGAGATACTTTGTATCTCGCAAAAGTACCCTTCTTCGTCCTCTTTTTCTTTGGTACATTGATGTATGTGATCGAGTATACAACTTTTTATATCTGGGTAGTTTGCTCCATCTCTCAAACTAGAGACCATCTAATATGTTGCCTCCTGCAACCGTCACTATAGCTTCCCTCAAATTTATCACATGTGACCTTCTCGGAACAAGACCAACAACAAGGGAAAACAATAGACATGAATAATACTCTTATAATAATAATAAAAACAATAACGAGAACAATCGTCACAGTAGCTCCTTCTCAAAGCTATCACTTATGACCTTCCTGGAAAGAGAGCCAAAATAAAAAATACAATAATAAGAAATAGGAACAACACTCTTCCAATGTTGTGACCAATCATTCCTCCATGGTAACCTTCCCGAGACAAGAACAACAAGAGAAAAATTATTTTCAATATAATAGTATTTTCATAAGAACATGTCTATGTTAACAAGAATAAAAGACAATTTCATGATAATCATCATAGCATTACCAAGGTGACATGCCTGGAAGCAAAACAAGAAGTAGCTCCTAGAGGAGATGTTAGTTCATCTTGCAAACAATTTGTTGGCACAGGGGCAGACCTAGGGTTCAACGCTTCAACAGCGCACCAACAAAACCCTAACTATCAACCCGTTCGGCAACACAAGCGAAGTAGATGAAGTCTCACCCAAGGTAGAGGCAGGGGGGTTGCAGGACTCAAGTATCTACAACCTAGCTGGGACATAGATTTGTGATCACAGTACTTAACAGAGCACTTAGCCAATAACATTCATTAGTCTCTAACTCCTTTATTCATATCGCAGATTAAAACCCTAATTACATATCAGTGCAGTATTAATCCATATCTAAGCACATCTAACCATCCAACACGTAGCATTACAACAGATCTAGCATTCATTCAGATCATCAGCACTAAACAGTCATAGATCTATCTATCATAACAGTGCACTAATCAATTACAAAATCAACATAGCACAAAGCACATAACAAAGGATATACGTGGTTCACCCCGGTGTGGGGCTACGTCCACCAACTCTTCTTCTTCTTCTTTATTAGCTTCTTCCAATCTTCTTACATACACAAAGCCACAGATCAAACTCCGCAAGAACAGGAGATATGCGCACACCTCGCCAGATCCTCCCTCCCCGAGTTAGATCAAAGCACAGAGCCTTACACAGTCTGTGCACAAAGCACTACAAATCACTTGCATTTAGCTCTGCAAGTCTCAACATACATTGTGCACAAAGCATTCACAACTATTTTCACTTAGCACTCTGGCCCCTTCTTACATCGCTTAGATACTTATTTATGCATTACAAAAGAGGCCTAAGCATGGGTAAGACCCATGGGTCGACATCCCATACTCGTTACATAAACCCTAACCCCAAAAATCCCATAAAAGGGGGTGAGATCCCGCGATCTCTGCTTCGCCTGAGCACTCCGTCTTCGACCAGCCTATCGAAGTCCCAAAAGTGGTCAAACATGACCAGTGTTTCCTCAAAACCTGGTCAAGGGCCAATAGGCCCCCAACACTCACCCGTGACTCGTCCCGAGTCACTCTGATCTGGGCAAATCTGCTTTGAAGGCCTCGAGTTGCCTCAACTTTCTGCTTCACCAGAGCCTCCTGGTTGGCAAAGTCCTGAATGACTTTCTCAGTGACAGGCCCTTCCAAGCATTGTTCCACCGTGGTGACCATTTGTTCTAGTTGTGCACCTTGTCCCTCGATCTCTTCAAAGAGGGTGCAGGCTTCATCCTACACCGGTTGGAGTCGCTGGGTCACTTCCATGACTCTACTCGGAATGGTATTGACCTGTTGTTGAACTGCGCACACCTCCTGTGACCTTTTCATCTTTTCTATAGCCGAAAGTTGCTTGAGTTGTGCCTGCACTGTCGATGCTTGTTGCTTCGCCTCCTGGAACTGTGCCTCCAATCTCCTCAGCTCCTGGTCTTTCGCAAGGCACTCATAGTTCTGTGCACTTCGGTTACTGAGTTGCTTGCATTTTGTAGCCAATGCCCTGATTCTTTCTATTGTGCCCCTAGTAGTTTCTTCTCTCTGATCCCTTACTTCCTGCGGAGTGCTCCACACTGCTTGCAGTTCCAGTTCTGCTACCCTTGCTTGAAGTTGTTGAATGGATTCAGCGAGCTTCCCCACTTGGCTCTCAGTTGTTTTCTCTTCCATTTGTTCCAGGCCCAGCAGAGAGTGAAGTGCTTTAGCAATTGCATCCTTGACCGCAGTCTGCTTCTCGAGCAGTTGGTCTTTTTCTCTCCGGATCTTTCTCTTGTTGCGCAACCCGACGTTTCTATAAGCCTTCCTCCTTTGCTTGCTTCAAGGCCTCTCTGGCATGTTCCTTTTCTTCCTGTACTCGTTGAAGGCGAGCCTCTGTCGCATCTTCTAATCTGCGTAGTTGGGCAAGCTCATCTTCCACTTCTATACCTTCTGATAACGATGGTGTTGTAGACATTGCATAGCTTGAATAGAAGGCTTGTTGCACCCCTTTGAGCTCTGCCTCGATCCTGTCATACATTGTTTCCTTGTTTGCTTCGTTCCGTTGCAAAATATCCTTTGAAGTGTCTGCTACAGCTACGATGATGAGGTCAATATCATCCACTTTGAGAACGATCTTTAACTGGGGATTATTGGCTCGTGACTTCTTCCACGCTGAGGGTTTCTTCGAAGAAACCTTTCTTTTTTTTAATATTTCGGCCTCTATAAGGGGATCCTTACGCGGTGTCACTTCGCCCTTGTCTTGTTGTCTTCTTCCCCTTCCTCCTCTTGGTTTACTTCATCAGCTCCTCCTCCTCTAGGTGAGTCAGTTGTAGTTTTCTTCGATGCATTGTTTATTTCCTGCACTTCTTCCTTCATCTTTGTCTTCTTGGCGTTGCTCGGTCCATCATATTCTTCTCGGGTGACCACAAAACTTCATATGAGGTTAGGGTCGAGGAGCTCTGTCTGTTCAACTGGTACAAGGAATTTTGCAGGTCATTCCTTAGTTATTTCCTCCATATATTCCTCGGTCAGTTTGTAATAGGACTGCAGCTCTTCCTTGTTTTCATCCCCGTGCACAATGATATATATGAAGTGCTTATCTGCAAGAAACTTCGCAAGTGGCCTGAACCTATGGAGTGTATTCGGTGTTATGTGAGGGAAGGATTCAATGGCCCTCTTCAGCTGCAAGAAATAGGTGTGGAACATCGCATTTGACTGCCATTGCTTCACCATGTCACTCGAATACCACAGGGTAGTCAACCTCACGGCCAGAGGTTCGGATGACTCAACGTCAGGGAAGGTCGCTCCCTCTAGAATTTCCCAAGCGACAAAGGCAACAAGAATCAGCAACCAGCTGAAGTGAAACTCATATCCCTGGTCCTGTGCTTCGCAAAAATCCTGCTCCAACTGGTTGATGAGGTAGCTCGCCCAGTTCATCTGCATCCCTTCATTACACTTTCCTGTGAGGTCGACGACGAACCCCGTCACTTGCGTTGGTCTATTCTTCCTAACGAGCTTACCAACGATCAACTAGCAAGCTAAGCGCACTGCGCCATCTTGGATGGAAGCTACCTTGTAGCCCTTCTTCCCCTTCTCCGCATCGTCATAGGTGTCTTTTATTCGTTGCGCTAAGGCGCGATCTGCAACCTTCCCTAGGTATAACTTTTGAGGGTCTAGTCCCTGCATGCTTAATCCAATGATCATGTTGATCAGCATCGAATCCACAGTCACGCGCATGTCTAACCATAGATAACCTCCATGGTAGCATGATAATAGAAGTTTAACGCACGCGTTATCCTCCTGATGTCTGTCGAAGTGGGGTATCTTCATGATGTTGAGGATGTTGGACCGCACGATCTCCTTAGTCCATGGATGGGGGACTATCTTGGGTTTCTTCCCCGTTGTCTTTGTCAAGTACTTATGCAGTGCGAGAAACGCATAATTCTTCATGTCTCCTAGGTTAAAGTCGTTGATCTTAAGGTCAGGTATCATTCCTAGTTGTGTTTGAAATGCGTGTATCCCCTTCGAGAGGTACGCGTTAATGAGGGTGTACTCGAAATCTCTCGGAACGTTGTCACGACTAACCGCGCCAGCCAGAGGCGGGATGTAGTCGAACAAGACCGACGGGATGAGCTTCGCGTTCGCCAAGTCGTCGCAGTGCTTGCTTCTTTTCTCTGTCACAGTACGGGATGGCCCAGATCGACTGGATTGTTGTGCAGTTGAAGGGGATGCTTGCAATCCTCCCATCGATGAGGCCTGTACTCCTGCAGACATGACCTTCTCATCCATAAGATCGACCAAGATTTCTTCTATGAGCTTCTCTATTGCGCTACGTTTTCCTGACATACACACTCGTGGTCAAATGCTCGGGTAGGTGAACAGGTGCTCAAGGTAAGAAAAGCAGGTGGTGAGGTCTCAATAAGCATAGTGCGATAGCAATCAGTTTTCTGTGGGCTCAGATAATCACAATTTGCAAAAGTGTCCCCAGTGAGACATTCGACAGATTAAATAGACAAAGTCGTGACGGATTCCTCCAACGGGCAGGAATGCCTCAATCCATCTGTTATGGCGCGGTCCCAACGATCCAATGGCGATCTTTCTAACAATAATTGTGTTCCTAGTCATTCTGGAGCATCGTTCTAATGGTCAGGATGCCTCCAATAGTCATATTGCTTCATCATGGCAAAATGTCAGTCTGCATTGTCTGCTATTCCGGAAAAGTTCAAGTTTTGCAAGCCTGCTTCCTGCGAAGTCTTCACTGGAACCTCGTGCAATTTTTCTAGATTTACTTCCTCTTCTTCTTTCCTTCGGATCTGATCTTTCTCAATCCAGGTCCTTCCTAACAAAAGTGCAAAAGGAGTGTTGTTCTTAGCAAACTTACCAACCTCAAATTCTTCCTTCGTCGATGCTCCATGAGAAACCATAGGTACATGAGTAAGTCTTCCACATAGGGTTATCATCTCTCCTTTAAACAATCCTTTTCCTCCCAATGAAGGAATCATAGCAGGCTTTCCCAAAATTTCCCAAGTACTTTCTGGCATGATATTCACCTATGTTTTTGCATCCAATACACAGTCTATGTTGAAGTCTCTTATTCTTGTTTCTATGCACTC
This sequence comes from Picea sitchensis, assembly GCA_010110895.2. Lineage (NCBI taxonomy): Eukaryota > Viridiplantae > Streptophyta > Pinopsida > Pinales > Pinaceae > Picea > Picea sitchensis. The sequence continues at coordinate 15,086 of SNQJ01S0016303.1, read as the reverse complement.
TTTCTCTTTTTAGATCTCTGGTAGACTGATGTCTCTATGATCACTCGGGGTTTCTTTCATCTACAATAATACAGTCTCTGATTCTTTATGGTGTTCTAGCATATCCTTAGTCTTTTGACCTTCTTCATGGTTTTCTTGTTTCATATTCATCTTTTTAACTTTAGCAATCATTCTAGGACAATCCAAAACCTCGTTACCAACAACTTTACAACAAATACAAATAGGACCTGTACTAGAGAATTCCTTAGCAAGATGTCTCGGTCTTCTGCAACTATAACAAAGAGTCAATCCTCTCTTTCTCTTAAACGATCCCCAACCTTTCATGTACTGTGCACTGGGATCATAGTGATGAACCTGCAAAAAATTCTTTCTAGGATCCTGCATCCACTTGTTAGTCCAAAAATTCTTTCTAGGATCCTGCATCCACTTGTTAGTCCAAAAATTCTTTCTATGCATAGGATTAGCATATCTTCCACTATTTCTATCAAATCTATTCATATCAAAACTTCTTTCTTCTATTTGTGCCCCAGTTTTCAGACTAGGATAAAATCTATCAAATATACCTAGATCCATACTTTCGAAGCAAAAATTTCCACTTATCTTACCTTTACCAAAGCACAAAGCTCTAAGATCTTACCTCTTTTCTTCAGATCTGATTCCCTTCTTAACACAGAGCTTCAAAATTCAAGTAGAATACTACGCACTACAGAAACATATCTATGCACAGAGCTTTCTCTTTTCTTCAGTTCCCAGCAATCACAGTTTCGCCTCCCGGCAACAGAACCATTTGTTGGCACAGCGGTAAACCAAGGTTCAACGCTTCAACAATGCACCAACAAAACCCTATCTACCGGCCCTTTAGGAAACAACTGTGAAGCAGATGAAGTCTCACCCGAGGTAGAGGCAGGGGGGTTGTAGGAATCAAGTGTCTACAACCTAGCTGGGACACAGATCTGCGATCATAGTACTTAACATAGCACTTAGCCAATAACACTCATTAGTCTCTAACTCCTTTATTCACATCGCAGGTTAAAACCCTAATTATAGATCAGCGCAGTATTAATCCAGATCTAAGCACATCTAACCATTCAGCACGTAGCATTACAACAGATATAGCATTCATTCAAATCATAAGCACTAAACATTCATAGATCTATCTATCATAACAGTGCACTAAGAAATTACAGAATCAACATAGCACAAAGCACATAACAAAGGATATATGTGGTTCACCCCAATGTGGGGCTACTTCCACCAACTCTTCTTCTTCTTCTTTATTAGCTTATTCCAACCTTCTTACATGCACAAAGCCACAGATCCAACTCCGCAAGGACAGGAGATCTGCACGCACCTCACTAGATCCTCCCTCCCTAAGTTAGGTCAAAGCACAGATCCTTACACAGTCTATGCACAAAGAACTACAATCACTTGCACTTAGCTCTGCAAGTCTCAACATATAGTGTGCACAAAGCATTCACAACTATTTTCACTTAGCACTCTGGCCCCTT
>SNQJ01S0016302.1:47689-78736 GCA_010110895.2 Picea sitchensis | reverse complement strand
TGCATCTCCTGAAATTGTAAAGTGGTTTAGACTTGAAAGTTTGGAATATTTTCCTTGCTTAGGTTCTTCTACTGCCCATTCATTTAAATTTCCTGTCACTAAAGAATAAGGAACCTCAATTTATGTTGAAATCCCATCACATCTACCCAAGTCCCAACCAACTTCTTCTAAATCTGAATATTCTCCACCTTATACTCCTCCTTTTTCAAAACCTCATGTTATAAAGATTGAATTTTCACCTGTTAAGTCACCTTCTACTTCTCCTAAAAGTCAAAGTCCTCCTTTTCCAAATAAAATGGAATGAATTAATCCTCCTCAGAACAGAATGGATGCCATTATGGCTGCTAGGTATGCACTATTAGGGCTTCCTCATCCCATGAATGCTCTTCCAGTAGGAGATACCTTAAGTACATGCCTAAATTTATTGGAGAGGAAGATATCACTATAGAGGAACATCTTGCTTCATTTTATAGTTATGCAAATAATTTGAATATTGAAAATGAAGATGTCTGGATGAGAGTCTTTGTGAAAAGTCTAGATGGAGAAGCTCATAAGTGGTTTAGAAGTTTATCTCCTAGATCAATAGCTAGAATTGAGGCCTTGGATAATGCCTCTTTAAGACATTGGGGTGAGAAAAAAGACTTCTTATATTAAATTACAAAATTTGGGGCTCTTAAAATGAAAGAGGGCAAATCGGTGTCAGTTTTTTCATAAAGATTTAACAAGATGTACAAAAACATTCCTACTAAGATTAAGCCCAGTGAAACTTCTGCTAAAATAACTTATGCAAGTGCTTTTGACCCATAATTCTATCTTTTTTTTGAGATAAATAAAGTCTACAACATTGGCCCATATAAAAGATGTTGAACTAGAGGTCGAATCAAATATATTGGCAGCATATAAGTTGAGGGGAAACTTTGATAGAGATATAAGAAAACAAAAAAAAAAGACTCATCTTCATATGATTCAGGGATTAATCCCCAAGTTGATGAATCAAATAAGTTGGTTAAGTCATTATCTGCAGATATGGAAATATTAAAAATTGAAGGGGGGAAAACAAATAGAAATCTTCAAGATTTTGGAAACACAAATAATTTCAAAAGTTTGAATAATACGCCTCAAATTTTGAAGAGAGATAAGAGAAATAGAGAGGATCAGAAGGTTCAAACTCCTCTATAGAACAATTTGGTTGATGATGAAGAATGAAATAATGAGGAGGAAGACCAAGAGATTATTTTTTTATGGGATACAACGAATTCTCCTCATTTAAACAAGAATGTTTATGAAGAGTCTTTAATGTGAAATCAGTTGGATGAGTTAAGTAAAGGATAAAAAATTCAATGAATCTCAAAACAAGTATAATTTGAGATAAAAAAAAAGTAGGGAAAACCAAGTACATCTACTCAGCCTAAAAAATCAGATACCCCTTCCAAGTCAGTGGCTGCACCAAATAAAGAAACATGAGAACAAAAAAATCAACTCATTATCAAGGCTCCTGTTCAAGAGATAAAGGAAATTCAAAGACCCCACTCCTATTTTAATTTTGAGAATGAAATCCAAAAAATCAATATTCTTGTCCCACTCCTAGAATTGATGAAAAATGAATATTTAATAAACCTATCTCAAAAATGTTGCATCCTGAATCTTATTCCCCTTCAAAAGACTCAGTTAACTTGTAGGATGAGAAACTTGTATTTATATTGGGACCACTGGTAGAATACATAGATGACTGCTCTCCCCCCTTTTACACTTCTTTGAATGTGCATGACAAAATCTTGCACAATTGTCTTATGGAATCAGGTGCATCCCACAACTTGATGCCTAAGGATGTCATGGATGAATTGGGTCTAGAAATTACTAAATCATATCATGATTTGTATTCTTTCGACTTAATAAAATAAAATGTCTTGGAGTTATTAAAGATCTGGTTGTCACTCTTTTTCAACTACCTATGAAAAGCATAGTCATGGACATTGTAGTTGCAGATGTTCCTCCCTAATTTGGGGATGTTACTGTCTAGATCATGGATCAAGATATTAGGAGGGACTTGTCAAATGGATCTTTATTATGCTACCATACCATTCTTTAGGGGTGAGCACAAAAGATTGTATACAGAAGCTCAATTAAGTTTTATCATAAGTGATGAGAGAAACCCAACAAACCATCCAATCTATGTTGTTGATAATTTTTTAGGGTATAGTATTATTCTTGTTACTGAGTTTCCTCATTCACCATTAAAAATAAAAAAGCAGTCACCAACAAGATGTGAAACAACTAGACAGTGTGTTCAAACATGAAAGATGTATTTTGATGGTGCATCTTCCAAGGATAGTGTTGGTGTTGGAGTAGTGTTGATTTCTCCCTCTCAGGATGTCACAACCTTGTCCTTAAAACTTTAATTTGAAACAAAAAACAATATTGTAGAATATGAAGCCTTAGTTTTGAAGCTTCGAGATGCAAAGGACATGAAAATTGAAGGAATGTCAGTATTTGGGGATGCAGAGCTGATTGTGCACCAAGTCAAAAACATTTATCAAACAAAGCATCCTAGACTAAAAGATTATAGGAATGAGGTTTGGGACCTAATTGATAATTTATTCTCATCCTTCAACATATATTTTTTTCCTAGGGAGACTAATACAATGGTTGATTCCTTAGTTGTCTCTACCAACAATTTTAAAATTCCTCTACCTCCAAAGCCTAAGTATAATGTTGAGGTCAAATACAAACCTGCTATACTTGATAATGTCAAGAATTGGAAGGCTTTTGAAGATTATCAAGAACTTAAGAGGTTTTTGGAAACAATAGATGATTTTTCTTCTCTTCATATTGACCAAGATTCAGATGATGATAAAAATTTGCATGCTGGTAAATCTCTGAACAAGATTGTTGATCGTTAAATTGTTCAGTTTCCTAGAAATCACATTCCTAAAGGAATGGTTCCCTTGGAGAGAATATTTGATAAAAATGATGTTGTTGTGAAGGTGAGTGGTTATAAGGAAAATGCAGATCTGATAGAATGTAATCTAGACATTGAAGAAGAACCCAAATATGTTAAATTGTCCAATAGCTTGCCAAAAAATCAAAGGGTTGAATATATCAAATTGTTGAAAGATTTTTCTGATGTTTTTGCATGGAAGTATGAAGACCTGGAAACTTATTATACTATCATCATTGAGCATAGAATACCTTTGAAATATGACACCAAACATTCCATATATAAACTTAGGAATATAAACCCTATGTTATTGCCCATTATGGAAAAAGAGGTCAAAAAACTGCTTGATGCCCAGATCATTATACCTTAGAGGTATTCTGATTGGATAGATAATTTTTTCCCTGTCAGAAAGAAGAATGGTGAGATCAGGATTTGTGTTGACTTCAGGAACTTAAATAGGTGTTCCAAAAAATACAACTACCCCTTACCAAAAATGGAACATATCTTGCAAAGGGTGACAAGCTTAGCAAAGATTTCAATGATTGATGGGTTTTCAGGCTACAATCATATTTTTGTGTTACCAGAGGACAGAGAAAAGACAACATTTACCACTCCTTGAGGTACATTCATGTATTCCAAGATTCCATTCGGTCTTAGGAATGAAAGAGAAACTTTCCAACGTGCAATGGACGATGCATTTATTGGAGATAAATACAAGTTTCTGGTTATCTGTTTGGATGATATCACAATGTTTTCCAAATTTGATAAAGAGCATTACCAACATTTAGAGAAGGTGCTTCTGAAGTGCAGAAAGTATGGGTTGTCCATTAATCCAAATAAGTCTCTTTTTTCCATGAAGGAAGGTAAGTTGCTAGGACACATTGTCTCAAATGAAGGAGTTAAAGTTGACCCAAATAGAGTAGAGGCTATCAAAACCCTTTCTCTCCCAAGGTCTAGGAAATAAATTCGGTCCTTCTTAGGTAAGATAAAAATTTTGAGGAGATTTATATCTAAATTTTTTGAGTTAGTGAAATTCATCACTGCCATGCTGAGAAAAGGAAACGAAGTAAAATGAACACTAGAAGCTAGGAGTTCTTTTGAGAATATAAAACAAGCACTCGATGATGCTCCTGTTTTGATTAGTCCTAGCTACTCAAAGGAATTTTTGATTTTTTCCTTTGCCTCAAATGATACACTATATGTTGTCCTTCTTCAGAATAATTCAGATGGAATGGAGTATCCTATATCTTTTTTCAGTAGCCTTGAGAGATGATGAATTCATATATGACATCATGGAGAAACAAGCTTATGCTTTGGTCAAAGCTCTAAAATCCTTCGTGGTATATGTTATTCACTCAAAAATAATTGCTTATGTTCGTTCAAGTTTTGTGAAAGAAATTGTGATTAAGCCTGATATAGATGGGAAAAGAAGTAAGTGGATTTCTAAGATTTTGGAGTTTGATCTTGAGGTGAAACCCATGAAGCTAGTAAAAGGTCAAGGTTTAGCTAGATTGCTAGTTGAATCCAATTGTAAGGAACTGGGAGTAAATTTCATGAATACTAACTCTATAAATAAGCAATATGATATTCCTAGAAGCAACTTGCAAATCAACTCAAAATTGGCAAAATGTAGTTGGTACAAGGACATCATATATTTCCTGCAAAATTTGCAGCCTCCCACTGGACTTGAGAAGACTAAAGTATGAGCTCTAAAACATAAAGTAGTCAAGTATTGTATTGTTGATCAGATTTGATATTGGAAATATCCTTTAGGGGTTCTTTTAAGATGTTTAGATCCAGAAGAGGCCAAAAAAATTATGACTGAATTTCATGGGAGTTTATGTGGAGGTCATCACTTCTGGAGAACTACATCATACAAGATACTTAGAGTTGGGTATTTCTGGCCTAATTTATTCACTGATATGTGTGCAAAGATCAGGACTTGTGACAAATGTCAGAAATTCTCAGGTAAATAACAGCTCAAATATTTTCCTCTGAAACCCATGGTGGTATATGGCCATTTTCAGCATTGGGTATTAGACTTTATTGGATAAATTCATCCATCCTCAAGTGGCCAACACCATTGGATTCTAACTGCTACTGATTACTTTACCAAATGGATAGAAGACATTCTGATGAGGAATGAAACACACAAATTAATTATTGGTTTCTTGGAAGATATTCTATCAAGGTTTGGTTTCCCAAATAAAGTTGTCACAGATAATGCAATAGCTTTTAAGGCTGAGCCCCTGGTGAAGTTCTGTAAAAATTTTGGTATTTAATTTATCCACTCCACTCCATATTACCCTCATGGTAATGGATTAGCAGAATCCTCCAATAAAATCTTATCGAAGATTTTAAGAAAATTGTTGGAAGATAATAAGAAGTCATGGGATTCTAAGTTGAAGTTTTCCCTATGGGTAGACATAGTAACCACCAAAAGTTCAATTGGTACCGCACCATTCCAGCTAGTTTATGGAACTGAAGTTGTTTTCCCTGCTCAATTATATTTACCTATGACAAAGTTTCTTCCATACCAAGAAGGGGAACCATATGACATGATTAGGAGGATGCATCAACTTGTCGAAGTACAACAAACTAGAGAGCAACTTTTTGACAAAGAACAAAGTCATCAACAAAAAATCAAAGAAGTTTTTGACAAGAAGGTGAAGAAGGAATATTTTCATCTTGGAGATCTGATACCCAAATGGTATGCTTAATGGAAAGATAAGGGAAAACATGGTAAATTTGAAGCCCTTTGGGTTGTTCCTTTTAATTTTTTTGAAGTTTTGCAAAATAATACTTTTAAGCTGTAGAATTTGGAAGATGTTGAAATTCCTGGTGGCCGAGTCAATGGGGATTTTGTAAAAAAATTATTTTTCTAAAGCCATGGGTGGCTTCATTTCATTGTAAATACCATTCTATTAGTTTGTTTTGTTTTCAATAATGACTCCTTTCCCATCCATGGATAAGACACTGGAACTGCATTTCCTTGGAGCCTCACAGGGAGGTCTCCATCCCTTGTGGAGCTAGATGTTAGCACATAGGATATGTAGGGGTCAAAATATTTTTAACTTTCTAGGTTTGAGTCATAGGGTATTTAAATTTTTAGGTTTTGAGTTATATATCATGTCAATAAATCATGTTTGATTCTTCCATGAGCAACAATTTTGATTTTAGTCTATGTAAGAGCCTTGGTGTCATGATAGTGTTCATCATCATGAAAGAAATATGGGTTAGCATGGGTGACACCCTTGGTCTTAAAATTATCATTACCATGTGTCTTGTCTCAAAGGGATGTACAAAAGGTTCCATTATGTCATTTTCAACCATTTTAGGTCAAGTCAAGTGTCCAATCTACTTGATGCAAACTCACCTGAAAGTTCACAGCATATCATGAAGTACCTTATGCACTAATCTCTCATCATTGTACCTTAGAAATGTGTCAAGGGATATCTCATTGTTTTCTTCATATTCAATGAATCATGTTCTTTAGGTTGATTTCAAGAAACAAGTCTAACAATTTGAATGAAGCGCGTTGCCATAGTTTTGAAATATAGCGCTGCAAACTGACTGTAGCAGATGAAAGAGGATTGGATGATTCCAACTAAGTCCTAATCTAGTTCTCTAGACACCATTTGAAGTTTCATATACACCGGGTACCTCTTTGGTGATTGTGTGTTGTTTGAGGGATTGATTGAAATGAATACAATTGTTACACGTCTTTGCACTACAAACTGTTATATATTTTTTTTCACTGCAAACTATTACATGTTTTTTTCATTGCAAACTCTTTACACCCAAAATATCACAAAAATGGTATTGTAATACCCAAGGCCAAGCCCCTGATTAATTGCAATGATGTTTAATGAAGTTTATAGCCTATTGAGACAATATTTATAAGTTGGAGGATTATGTGTTTATTAGGCTGGAGAGCCTAAATGCTAAGGCAAGTGAGCCTATTTTTGTATATGTAATTATGTAGATCATTAATAAAAATAAATCGTTGGGTGTATAATAACCAAGAATAAAGAGTTATGGGGGAATAAGCTCCACTAGGAAGGGAAAGGGAAAGGGGGATGAGAGGCTAGGAAAAAGGGGCTAAGCTTGAGGATTTAACCCAAGGGAATATTACAATATATTCCTAAAAGACTATGGTTGGGAAATAAACCTTGTTATCCTAAGTTCCTTTGGGGAGAGGAACGAACTCCAAGACGAGAGGAATGAGCTCCCAGAGAGCCAAGTGTCATCCAGGATGAATTCAAATTTATGTGGAAAATTCCATAGTTATGGGGTTCACTGACCATTCTTGCCACCCCTTACCCCATTCCCTCATGCACTGAGAAAGAACGTAGTCAACCATTTTTCACCATTGTTTAGCCCTCTGCCAACGTGAACCTATGTAACTTGCACGCACTGGTATTTTGCTGAGACCGTACCCTCCCTTAACATATTTTTCTACTTTGGTTACCCATTGGACTTAAGAGCTAGACAAAAGAAGCAGGTTGTTAGGCCTATGGTTAGAAGAGGTGGGTTTTTAGGCCCATGGGTTGAAGAAGTAGGTTGTTAGTCCTGTGAGAAAATCTCTCCAGGTGAGAGAGATTGTTAGGGAAGTGATTTCTCCTTGAGGGGGCCCAACAACAGCTACAGAGCTATGAGAATTCCTGATCTGGCCTGCTATTGAAGCTATGGAAGGGAAGTGGAGCAGTCGATGGAATGTGGAACATTGAAGGTGTATATTCTCGGGGTGGGATAGGCATGTGGGGAATGAGAGTCTGTGAGGGGTGGGCGTTAGTAGGATCCTTGGAGGGAATCCTTCCTATTGCATTGTGCAATTTTTCATAGTCTCAGCCTAGCCTAGAATTTCCTTTTCCCTAGGTGGAGTTTAGTCCCAGCTCGAGGGTGACCCATTGCTGATAGATTGGAGAAGCATGGTCTAAGGATGGGAGGTTCATGGAAGGTCTGCATGAAGTTGCTGGTATTCTCATAAAAAGATAAGTACCAATTCTATTTTAATATTACATGATGTGTTTAAGTATATGTTTGAAGTTTATCAGAATTGTCTGTGTTTATTGTCACTTCCACATGAATCTGTGTATGATCAAAATGTCTATATCTNCTGGTATTCTCATAAAAAGATAAGTACCAATTCTATTTTAATATTACATGATGTGTTTAAGTATATGTTTGAAGTTTATCAGAATTGTCTGTGTTTATTGTCACTTCCACATGAATCTGTGTATGATCAAAATGTCTATATCTATTACATTTGCATTATATATATGTGTGTGTGTGTGTGTGTGTGTGTGTGTATTAGATAAGTTTGGTTTTGAAGTAGTGGTGTATCCTTGGCTTGGGTGGCCGAAGGATGTTACAAATTGGTATCAGATCCCATGGTTTCAACACTAAACTTGGATGGGCCATGAATGTGGAATTGGAGTAAAACACTCCATAAGGAATTGATGTACAGAGTGCCAAGAGGGATCTGGGGACCTTTTTTGTGTTTAGAAGATTAGGAGGTATAGAAGTTTGATAAACCATGACAGACGAGGTATTGGGCCACAAAGTTAAATTTGGGTTGTTGGATCTATTAGGAAGAAGACAAATCCCGCACAATCATCATATCTGGAGAAGGTGCATGGAGGTTAAGCACAAAAGTCCTTTAAACTTCGCCCCTCCGACTGTTTTAAATATATAGTAGAGAAAACTGCCGAAGTTTGGAACTAATCTGGATCATCCATTTTCCAGGGACACGTGTCCTCAGATTAAGCAATGTTCATAGTTCGACAGTCTGGGTGTTCTGGGGTGTTCAACAGAAAAATCCTTCCAAGTCCCGGGATGACTCTCAACCGTAGATCATTTGTGAGGAGGAGAACCATTGGAGTTCTCATGTGGTTTGGTGGTTCGGTGTTTGGGAAAATTTGTTGGAGGTTGCGTGGTGAAGAAATTTATGAATTCCTGAAGCTACGAGAAGTAGTTGTCGACAGTCAATAGTTCAGGAGTTTTGACAATGTGTAGATGTGAAGAAATCACCGAAGTCCCAAAGCTATGAGAAGTAGTTGTTGACAGTCGACAGTTCCAGAGTTTTAACAATGTGTAGACATGAAGGAATCCCTGAAGTCTCGATTTTCCAAACTTACGTGATATGATGATGTCACCGGGGGTGACGTGGACCCATTCAAAAGTTTGGTAGTTTGGCAAGTTTGAGAAAGTGTTGATGATAAGAAATCCTTGAAGTTTTGAAGTGTTGGATATAACGTGGCATGATGACGTCACCTAGGGTGACATGGACCTACCTAGGTCTTCCATGTGTCACTTATTTTTGTACTTTTGACAGGCCCTTAGTATCGATTGGGACCTGACATGTTTCTCTCAATGGTGGGGTCATGTTTCACCACCTTGATTGGTGAAATCTATACTACGTGGACCCCGGGAGGTTAAGAACTTCGAGAGTTCGATGTTTGGGGGAAAAATGTTGGAAGAAATTACGGACCTCCAAAGTCCCAAAGTCCCGAAGTTCCAAATTCATGAAGCATCGAAGTGATGTAGCTTGGTGACATCACCTGGGGTGACATGGGCACACAAGATGCATTACACGTGTTAGTGTGTTATGTGCTTTTGAAAGGATGATTTTTCTAGTTCAAACTTGACATGTGTCACCTCTAATATTGGGACATGTGTTCGCTTCTTGGGATCTGCCACGTAGTAGCTAGGTGTGTTTTACTAAGTGGAGCCTAGGAGTTCACCAAATTGACATTTGGAAGGAATGAAATGAGAGTAAAGTGAAACCCCCAAATCTACGAAGAGCGAAGTAAATCCTCACTGCTCATCGAGAGAGGAAACATGGTAGTAGATCTCGTGGTTCAGAGGATTCAAGGCATAAATAGTTGAGGTCGAGGAATTCTAGATGCTCAAAAGTCGAATTCCATATTGAACATTGATCATAGAGGACGCGTGGCACCGGATCCCGTAGTCCGGAGGAGTGGTACTCCGAAGGAATTGAGTTGTAGATTTCTATGAGTAGAGAACTCCCGAAGGTCAGATTTAATCTCAATCATTTGTCGGGAGATTACACGTGGAGGCAAGTGAGAGGATCTCCAGTGAGGCGACACTTTGGGAGATATTTAGAGAAGGGCTTTGGAAACTGTCGAAGCCCGGAGTTCCAAAGCTCCTATCCACCATACATCTAAAGAAGGAATCAGGATCATCAATTTGTACATCCTTCGAGTATTTAGAGAATAGGTGTTCGAGGGAATTGTATTGTAATAGAGACAACTCCTCTGAAGCCTCAAAGTTCTGGAGCCCAAAAGGCCCGAAGCATAGGATAAGAATCTAGTTGTTAGCGTTGGGTCACATCCCGTGGTCACATGAATTTGGGGGCCGAAGGAAAGGGGCTAGTGCCTAAAATTTTGTTTTAAGAACCAAAAAAGGCTTAGAGAAGGAGCCCGTGGAGTTTTTAATTGTACAGACCTACACCTAAAGAATTAAGGAAGGCTTGTAAACCTGAAGAAGGGATCCAACATGGATCCAAGAGCCAATTATACTTTGATAGGGAAGAATCCATGTATAGGATTGTAAAAAAACTTTGTTCAAGTATCGATAACTTCTTGCTCAAAACTCATAATTGAGCATAGAAGCAGGCATTGGAAAGGTATTGAAAAATAGAAGATAATTGTTCACCCATAAATTGGATCTAAATAGTCAAATTCTCATAAAATCAGTAGAAAATAAGTTTGATATATATTAATGAATTAGAATGGTTCGTGTTTTCATGAAATTGTTAAGAACAATTAGCCTCAAAAAGTTATGTTGGTTACACTCTTTTGCAGAATTAACAACTGTTAGATCATAATCATCATAGAGTGTAGTGTGATGGATGATACGCAAGTAGTCTACAATCAAGAGGATGAAATCAGAGGGATGNTTAAGAACAATTAGCCTCAAAAAGTTATGTTGGTTACACTCTTTTGCAGAATTAACAACTGTTAGATCATAATCATCATAGAGTGTAGTGTGATGGATGATACGCAAGTAGTCTACAATCAAGAGGATGAAATCAGAGGGATGATTGTCCAGTCGGGTATGGAAGGAACCAACTCCAATGGGCATGGAGGAGGAAAGGAGGAAGACATAAATCTGGCTGAGACCCTTAGAAAATTGAAGATAGATGTATAGAGCCACAAAGTTGATAATGAGAGGCTTATGAAAGACAATGAACAACAAGAAGACTTCAATATGAAGTTAATGAAAATCTTGGGCAGAATTGAAAAGTAGTTCAATAAGGAGAGTGGCTCCAGCAAATTAGGAAGCCACAGGACCCCTAAGGAAAAAGGAAGATCAAGGAGTGGTAGCAGACATCATCATCACTCCCAAAATCATTCCCATAGGAGAGCACACAACAACTCAATTCCATCCCTTGTCAGGAAGAATAGGAGGTATGGGGTGGATGAATTGAAAGGAGAAATGAATAAGATCAAACCTCCCACTTTTGATGGTGAACACAAGAAGGATGAATATGTTGAGACATGGTTGTTGGGAATGAGAAAGTACTTCCAATTAACTATTCTTATCATGTAGAAGGAAGAATTGTTATCTATCATCTTAAAGGAAAGACATCCATGTGGTGGGATCAACTTGTGTAAGTGTAGAACATGAGAGAGAAAAATGTGACTTGGAAGGAATTCAAGAAGCATTTTGAGAAGAAATACCTGACCAAGAGGTATTATGAAAAAAACATGAAAGAGTTCTTTGAACTCAAACTAGGAAGCATGACTATTGATGAATATGAAAGGAGAATTTTAGAACTGTTGAAGTATGTCTCCTTCATCAAGGATGAAACAGTAAATATCTAGAGATACTTGAGTGGGATTCCATATTTCATCAATGATAAGATTCAATATGTTGATCCCAATACTTTGGAAGAAACCATAAAGATATTAAAATGCTTATATGATTAGAAAAAAGGAAAACGTATTTTCCAGAAGGCTTGGGAGGACAAGAAGAAGTTTAAGAGGGAACAATGTAATAAGGGGAACAAGACACCCTTTTTCAAAAGAAGTCCTCAAGGACAACCATATTTTAGAGAGAATAGAATAGCTGAGGTAGGTGGACAAAGGCCAAAGCAGACACTAATTCAATGTTGGGGCTGTAAAGGAGACCATAAATATAGAGATTGTCCTCACAAAAGTGACAAAGTGAGAGGTCTCCACAATGCACAACAAGAAGAAAAAGTGGACGACATGGGAAAAAGTGTTCCAAGGATATATGCAGCCCTGGAAAAAAAGCAAGAAGAGTTTCAATAAAAAATGATTGAAGTAGAAGGTATGATCAATAACCACGCCTTTACTATTTTAATAGATTCAGGAGCTAGTCATAGGTATATAGATCCTAAGTTAGTGGAAATATTACTTTTTACAAGAGCAAGCATGAGAAATATTGGTTGGTACAACTAGCTACAAGAGGCAAGGGAAAATTTGTTGAGATGGTTAAATTGTGTCCAGTGGACATGAATGGGCTAAGTACCAAGGAAGATTTGAACATCCTTCCATTGGGATCATATGCATGTCTAATTGGTATGGATTGGTTGGACCAACACCATGATGTCTTAGAATATAATAACAAGGGATTTACTTTCCTAGATGAGGAAGGGAACCCAAGAACAGTCCAAAGAATGCCTAGGGTAGTTACTATCTGAGAGATCTCAACAATGCAGTTGAAGAAGTGTTATAGGAAGGGCTACCAAATATTTGTATCTTATATGGAGGAATCAACTAAGGATAAGGTGCCAAATGTGGAGGATCACTCAATTCTGAAATATTTTGAGGATGTTTTTAAAGAGATACCAGTGATACCCCCAAAGAGAGATATTGATTTCTCTATAAATTTGATGTCTAGAGAAGATCCAATATCAAAGACTCTCTATAGAATGAGTACACCAGAGTTGAAGGAACTGCAAATGCAACTTGAAGAAATTTTGAAGAAGGGTCATGTACGTCCAAGTGTGTCACCTTGGGGTTCCCCAGCATTATTCATGAAGAAAAAAGATGGGACATTGAGGTTGTGTATTGACTTTACAAAATTGAACAAAGTGACTATAAAGAACAAGTATCCTTTGCCAAGGATTGGAGATCTCTTTGATCAGTTAAAGGATGCAAGGATATTCTCAAAGATTAATCTCAGGTCAGGATATCATCAAGTAAGGATCGGAGATGAAGACATCAAAAATACCTCCTTAAGGACAAGGTATGGTCATTACAAATTCATAGTGGTGCCATTTGGGTTATCAAATGCACCAATTGTTTTCATGTGCTTAATGAATGGTGTTTTCTGGGAATATTTAGATAAGTTTGTCATTGTCTTTTTGGATGAAATCCTTGTATATTCCAAGTCAGAAGAAGAATGTGAACATCATTTGAGGATGGTGTTAAAAGTGTTAAGAGAGCACCAACTGTATGCCAAATTGAGAAAGTGCTCATTTTATCAAAACCAAATTCACTATTTGGGGAATATCATATCCAAAGAAGGGACAATAGTAGAACCTGAAAATATTGAGGCCATTGAAGGGTGGAAAACACCTAAGAATGTGACAAAAGTTAGATCCTTCATGGGTCTAGATGGATACTACAAAAGATTCATTGCAGGGTTTTCAAGGATTGCTCACCCTATCACTTCTTTGCAAAGGAAGGGGGTGAAGTTTCAATGGACAATAGAATGTGAAAAGAGCTTCCAACAATTGAAACAATTGTTAACTAGTGCTCCAGTTTTGAGGATTGCAGATCCAAATGAATATTTCATGGTTTTCACATATGCATACAAAGAAGGACTTGGTGGAGTCCTTAGTCAGAATGGGTATGTGATATGTTTTGAATCCATAAAATTGAAAGAGCATGAAAGGCTCTATGCCAATCATGATTTGGAGTTGGCAACCATAGCACATGCCTTGAAGAAGTGGATGAACTAAATCATGGGAAATATGTTTGAGTTGAGGAAAGACCATAACAATCTGAAATATTTGTTTGATCAACCAACTTTGAATTCTAGGCAGAGCAGATGGTTGGAATTCCTATATGAGTATGAATTTGATATTAATCACATAAAAGGAATAAGGCTTCAAAATGATATTAAAGGCATAATTTATAAGGCTTCAAAATAAGATTTGTAGTACATGGAATTGGTAACAAAATTACAACATGGTAAAATGCAACAGAAAGTTGAAGATTATGAATCGGGATTTGATGGAATTATCTTGTACAAGAACAATATTTATGTACCCAATTATCATGAATTGGGTAGTATGATTTTAAAAGAGATGCATAATGTACCTTATACTAAACACCCAAGATATCAGAAAACAATTTCAGCAGTCAAGAGCCAATATTATTGGCTAGTCATGAACAGGGATATTGTTGAATACATTGGTAAATTATTAGAGTGTCAAAGAGTCAAGGATGAGCATAAACACCCAACTGGGTTGTTTCAGCCATTACCCATCCTTGAGTGGAAGTGGGAAGTGGTGACAATGGATTTCGTCACCAAATTTCCTAGAACAAGCAAACAACATGATGCTATCATGGTGGTGGTGGACAAGCTTACTAAAGCTGGCCATTTCATTCATATGAAGGTTACTCACAAGGAAACCAATGCTGTTGATATTTATATGAGGGAGGTATCACTCTTTCATGGCATACCCAAGACAATTGTTTCTGATAGAGACCCAAATTTTACCTCTATTTTCTAGAAGGGGTTATTCAAAGGGTTCAGAAAAAATATGAACTTCATCACAACTTATCATCCTAAGATGGATGGGAAAACAGAAAGGGTGAACCAAGTGATAGATGATATGATAAGGATGTATGTGATGGAAAAACCATCTAAATGGGAATATTATCTATGCTTGGTATAATTTTCCTACAATAATGGGTACTAAGAATCACTGAAGATGAGCCCACTTCAGGCACTTTATGGAAAAAAGTGCAACACACCAGTAAGCTAGGATAACCTAACAGATAGAGCAGTAGTTGGGACATAGTTTCTCGGGTAAATGGAAGAGAAGATGTCAAATATTAAACTAAAATTAAAGGCTTCCCAAGATAGAAAGAAAAGCTATACTGACAAGGATAGAAGACACATGGAATTTAAAGTGGGTGATCATGTTTTCTTGAAGGTGAAGGCAAACATAAGTTCCTTGAAGTTGAGAAATTGTTCCAAGTTGGTAGCCAGATATTGTGGGTCATTTGAAATCCTAGAGAGGATTGGAATAGTAGCTTACATGCTTGCATTTCCTACATCTATGTCTATACATAATGTATTCCATGTATCATTGCTTAAGAAATATATACCTGATGCTAATCATGTTATTGATTGGAATGTGATTCAAGTGGAGAAAGAAAACACTTTTCAAGTGCATCGAATACACATTCTGGACTGAAAGTGATTTTTGGGGAAGTTGTTTCTCCTTGAGGGATCTTTGTAGCAGCTATAGAGCTACGAGAATTCCTGATCCGACCTATTGCTGAATCCCTGGAAGGGAAGTAGAGAAGCCAATGGATTGTGGAACAATGAAGGTGTTTATTCCCAGGGTGGGATAAACATGTGGGGAATGAGAGTCTGTGAGTGGTGAGCGTAAGTAGGCTCCTTGGAGGGAATCCTTCCCATTTCATTGTGCATCTTTCCATAGTCTCAACCTAGCCTAGGATTTCCTTTTCCCTAGGTGGAGTTTAGTCCTAGCTCTGGGTGACTCATTGTTATCTTGACAGTGGTCCTAAGGTTGAGAGCCGTGGAAGGTCTGCATGTAGTTATTGGTCATCTACTAAAATATAAGTACCAATTCTATATTAATATTACATGTTGTATTTAAGTATATGTCTAAAGTTGATCAGAATTGTCTATGTTTATTGCATGTATGTGTTTATTATCACTTACACTTGAATCTTTTTATGAGAAGAATGTATATATCTATTACATTTACATTATATATATATATATATATATATATATATATATATCAGAGCAATTTGGTTTCGAAGTAGTGGTGTGTCCCCAACTTTTCGGTGGATGGGGGCGTTACAGGTATCCTAAAACCTATCCATTTTCAATTTTTTTATTAACCTGCTTGGAAAAATTTGTAGTTACCTACCTTAATATCCTTATCAATATATTCTGTGTGCTACAAGCATTGCATTGCAAAAATGTACTTGAACCCTCCTATTTTACGATAGATCAAACCATAACCCTCTATTTTCTGATAGATCAAACCCTCCTCAACTGAGATTCATCTAGGTCCAAGGTTTTAACCTTTCAAAATTATTTTTATCCTTAGACGTGGGAAGTCTTGCAATCTTGTCATAAAAATCTAGTCCAAATCGCATTGCAAACTCGCGCTGTGAACTTAACAAGTGCGTTGCAAACCCTCTATTTTACATAGAGTTTCTTGAATTTCTTCCTGTCTACAGCCTCATCCAAGTTGGATTTATGTTATTCTTTTCTCACCATCTACTTCCAGCTTGTTCATCCTCACACTATTGCTATGCATAAATTGTTTATTCAAGTAAACCCTAAGTTGTGCCAGTTCTATAAACAAACACTAATTTTCCTATTTTTATTATATATCTGATAACAAACTATTATAAGAGGGTACATTAGGTTTTCAAAACATTCATTATGAACAATCAACAAGGTAATAACATTCACAAAGGGAGATATATTGTCAGATTTGAACCACATGACTGTTGGTTGTGGAGCCTGATTATCTTCTTGTTTCATAGGTCTTTGTTTTCAGTCGTGTTTATACCCCATGAAGATTGTAAACCCCTCCACGTAGGGGGGTCGCATGGGGGTATTTCTCCCTCTGCAGGGTCATGGGAGCTCATCCCCCCGGCTGGGGGGTCTTGGAGAAAGAGGGCCCCTGGTGGGGGTTCGGGGGATAACATTCCTTGATGGGGGTTTGGAGGAGAAGCCCCTGAAAGAAAAATTTCCTAGTAAATGTATATTGTAATTTCATAGTAAATCTGGACTGTTCATTATAAGATCACAGATATGACGGTAGAAGTTATGTTAGGGTTTTTTTCCCTAGAAGGAAACCCTCTTTTATGAGGGAATTGTATTTTGACTATGTATCATAGTGAATGTTGTATTATGAGAGAAGAGACTGTGAGAGAAAGAAGAGGAAGCTACAAACAGTGTGTTGTAGGTTGTATCCCTTCATTTGATGGATAATATTAAAGGAAGGACCTGCAAATTTCTCTGGTGGACATAGCCCACACTGGGTGAACCACTCATATCTATGTCTCTATTGTATTATATATCTTCTGTGGTTTATTTATGCATTTTCCTTATTTTATTGCGTTGTGATCCTGTTAATGTAACAACTGGTATCAGAGCGAAGGGTAACTCGCAGCAAAATAGGGTTCCTGTTTCGAGTGGGATCAATGCTGGAATATGGAAAGTTTAGGGTCGATAAATTTAACGACCAAAACTACCATTTATGGAAGATGCAGATGGAATATTATTTATATCATAAGGATCTATTCCTACTATTGGGAGGTTCTTGAAAAAAAGGCACTAGGAACGATATGATTGAGCCTAGAAACATCGTTGGCTTTCAATATTTCGAAAGAAAAGACAAAAAAGAAGTTGATGGATGCATTGGCTAAATTGTATGAAAAACCCTCGGCGTCCAATAAGGTATATCTATTGAAGATATTATTTAATATGAAGATGTTAGAAGGTGGGTCTATTGTAGATAATTTAAATGAATTTAATATGGTTACTAATCACCTAAGTTCTGTAAAAGTGGAATTTGATAATGAGGTCAGTGATCTTCTAATATTGTTCTCATTTCCAAAAAGTTGGAATGGCTTGGTCATGGCTGAAGTAACTCTGTCTCTGGTTCAAACACTTTAAAATTTGATGATGTTGTTGGTGTTATCCTTAGCGAGGAAATGATATGGAAAAGCACATGTGAGACATCAGTTAATGGGTTAAACATGGATAGCAGGGGAATACAAAAGGATAGAGGAAAGAGCTGAGGGAACCATGGGAATTCTAGGAAGGGAAGATCCAAATCTAGACTGGGAAAGATAGAGTGTTGGAATTGTGGGAAGAAAGGACATCTGAAGAAAGACTACAAAGCTACAAAGAAACAAAGAAAGATATATATCTTGATGAAATATTTTCTCCTGTTGTTAAAATAATGTCAATTAGGAATATTTTAACTCTTGTGGAAGTAGAAGATTTACATCTTGAACAATTATATGTGAAAACAACTTTTCTCCATGGGGATTTGGAGGACGATATTTATATGCAGTAGCCACAGGGGTATGAGGTCAAAGGGAAGGAAAATTTGGTATGCACATTGAAGAAGATATTGTATGGACTAGAGCAAGCTCCAAGGAAGTGGTATTTGAAGTTTGACAGGTTTATGATAGAACAAGGTTATAGTAGATGTCATTCTGATGACTATGTTTATTTTAAAAGGATAGAAAATGGAAGCTATATTATCTTGCTATTGTATTGATCTAGATTTTCTGGGAAGAACGAAATGAATACATATTATTAATAGGTTCTTAACAAAAAATAACAGAGATACAATAAAACTGGTTTTCTATTCAATAAGGAAATAAGATGAAACTATAAAATGCAGCAGAAACAAGCTTGTTGGAATGGTGGTGGCTTATCTATGAGGAGAGATGTGACGGTTGTGCTCATTCGCAAGAATATGATTACAATAAGTCTCTAAAGGCATTTTTAAAATAAACAGGAATTCCAAAAACCCTAGACATCCAAAAACTTAACCCTAGGAGATGAAGTTCCAAAAGTCATGTGGGCCCCGTTTGGGTAAGTTAGTACATCAACTTCCTGGGGTCGTAACTTTTGTATACAATCTCCTTTTTAGGTGTATGATAGACCGTTGGAAAGGTATCATTGAGGAGATTCATTTTGGGGGAAATAACAAAGAAATTTCCATATTTCTTCCCATTTTCCCAAAAAACATCTTTTAGGGCCTCAAAACGACTCCAGAGTGAAAAACTATTAAAAATAGTAAATTACCAAAATTGCCAGAAAATTGTTTTGAGCCAGTTGGAAAAGGTGGGAGGCCACCTATATCCACTTGGATCAATCCTCCCTCCTTAGGAAGAAATTTTGTCCATTGTGTTGTGTTCCCTCATCAGATTAGGAAATTTCTGCTGAATTTGGCCCTGGGTGAGCCACTTTCCTTGGTGCAGGAGTTGCCCTGCTTTGATGACTTGATAAAGATGGATTTTTTACTGTCAATTGCCCTTGATATGTGTGTCCACAATATGATCACTAGATTCCTGTTGTATACATTCGGGGTTGAGATTTGTTGGTGTCAATTGTTCTTCTACTTCTGAGGTATCCAATAATGGTGGGAAATAAGGGCGAAGGAGATCCACGTTGAACACTGGGTGCAAGCCAAGGAAAGGAGGAGTGTTGAGCTCAAAATAATTATCCCCTATGGCCTTGGTGATAGTGTATAGACCATAACAGAGTGGGAGAATCTTTTGATGGGGTCCTGTAAGGCGTTCTTGATGGAAGTGCAACCAAACTTTGTCGCCCACCTAAAACGTATGTGGCACCTGATGTTGATCATGGCGCTGCTTGTACTTGTCATTGGACTTCTATAGGATATCTTGAACCTATTGGCGGATGTGTTTGATCCACTCAATGAACTGGGTGGATTTATCAGCTTCATTTGGAGCAGGAGATGAGTCGATCGAGGTGAATGCAAGGGGAAGTGCAACATCTACGGGACCCAATGGTTGGAATCCCAACCCCACCTGAAAGGGGTTGTGGTCGATTGAGCTATGCAGGGATCCGTTTTAGCTTTGTTGGACATAGGGAAAGATCTCGTCCCATATGCGAGGGTGCTTGGAATTATACATGTGAAGGATATGCACAATCATTCGATTTATGACCTCGATTTGGCCATCTGTCTAGGGATGGAAGGTTGTGGATTTGGTGAGCTTGGTGTCTAGCAGTGACCAGAGGCTTGACTAGAATGTGATGAGAAATTGACTTTCCCTATTTGAGAAAATGTTTTGTGGGATTCCAAAATGTACCTAGACTCGTTCAAAGAAGAGCTTGGCAATGGCCTTTGATGTGATGCTCTTCTTCCAGGAAACTAGAATCGCCATCTTAGAAAAATGATCAACAACCACAAAAACATAGTCATTTCCCTACTTGGTGGATGGAAGGCCCGACATGTAGTCCATTGAGATGGATTCCCATGACCTTTCAGGAGTAGGAAGAGGGGTGTACATGCCCTGTTTCTTAGTGTTTGGTTTGGCAATAGCGTAGGCAGTGCAAGACCTGATATACTTGTTGACCTCCTATCGAAGTTTCTACTAATAGAAATGTTTTTGTATCATCGCCACTGTCTTTTTGACACCAAAGTGTCCTGTCACCCGACTTTAGTGGGCTTCCTAGATCATCTTCACTCGCTCGCTTGATGAAACACAAATATGGCTGAGACGACACAAAAACCCATCCCGAAGATGGAAATTATCGACAACTGCGTTTGCACCCAACATTTGATAGGTGGTGGTGAAGTTTGGGTCTGTCTCATAGAGTTGGGGCCAACCAAAGGTCTCATGGATGCAAGAGTCTAGCACCGTGGTGAGTGTCGTGACTAGCGGTCTGTTGAGGAAGTCAATGACGCAATTGGTGCTTCTTGTTTTATACTTGATGTTGTGGTGGAATTGTTGCAAGTATGTGGACCACTTATAATGGTAGTCATTTTTCAATTTTCCTTGTGTTTGCATGAACTGCAGTGGCTTATGATCAGTGTGGATGCATGTCTCATTCCCAAGAATGTAATGTCTCTAATGGCAGAAGGCTTGCACAATGGAGTACATTTCTTTGTCATAAGTAGGGTATTTACGAACAACATCTGATAGTGTCTCACTATGATAGGCCACGGGGTGGCCGTGCTGAGTGAGAACGGTGCCCACAACATAGTCTGAAGCATCTGTCTCGATCTCAAAGGGTTGTTGTAGGTCTGGTAGTGAAAGTATTGGGGATAAGCATAACCGCTGCTTCAAATCATCAAATGCTTGTTGTTGGCACTATCCCCATGAAAATTTCACCTTACCACCACCCCTGGTTATTTGGCTGAGGGCCCATGCAATATAGGAGAATCCCAACACGAACCTGTGGTAGAAATTGGCAAGGCCCAAGAATCTCTAAAGCTCAGTGAGTGTGGTTGGGGTTGGCCAGTCACGAATGACTTGGATCTTGGCTAGATACACATGTATGCCATGATGATCAACAATTTAGCCCAGGTAATGGACCTTGTCCATGCCGAAGGAGTATTTTTTCAAGTTGGCGTATAGCTTGTGCTGCCGCAGGGTGTGCAAAACTTGTTGAATATGCTGCAATTGTTCAACCCAAGTCTTGTTGTAAATGAGAATTTCATACAGATAAACCACTACAAAAGTATTGGTGAATGGTCGCAGTATATCAACCATCATCCTCATGAAAGTGGCTGGATCATTTTTCAAACCAAAGGACATGACCAACCATTCAAAAAGGCCTTCCTTTGACTTGAAGGCAGTCTTCCATACATCTGTCTGTTCTATCGGGACTTGGTGGTAGCTAGAATTCAGATCAATCTTACTAAAGTATTTGTCCCCTGTGAGTTGATCAAGGAGGTCATCGATTCGAGGAAACGGGTATCGGTTTCTGACTGTGATTTTGTTTAGAGCCTTGTAATCAATGCAGAGTCGCCAAGTTCCATATTTCTTCTATACTAGCATGATTGGGCTCCCACAAGGTGATGACCTGGGATGGATGTGCCTCTTGTGGATCATTTCTTGGATCTATCGCTTGATCTCCTCATTCTCTAACAAATAGTGATGATAGACTCACCTATTGGGAAGTGGTGCACTGAGGGTTAGATCGATGGGGTTCTTTACCTGGCAGTGCAGAGGTACCCTAGTAGGTGAGGAGAAGATATCCAAGTATTCTTCCATGACCTTATCTACTTTCTTCTGCTGTGTGGAGAGGTTGGTCGCAGAGACCATGGATGTGGCTGTGATATTTTTCTTATTCTAAGAGAGAATAACAAAGAATAAAAACTTCCCCTTCTGAGAGATGAACTTCCTGCATTTCTTAGCAGAGATCAAGGAAATAACACTAGGTGGGACTGCCTCGGGTATCTTATACAATTTCCTATTCAAAGTAATAATAATAGTACGAGGCCTAGTCTTATATACAACATGATGTTTCCATAAATAAGGTTGGCCCAAAAGAACATCACAAACTTAGAGAGGAGAAACATCACACAATATGTCATCTTTGAAGGGCTTGATGTTGTACGGCATTCGACATTGTTGGCTGACACAGAGATCACTTCCTTGGCGGGGCCTTCCAATGGTGTAGGGTTGTGGGTGCAACGTTGTTGGCAGGGCTAGACACTTGACGACCTTTTTTGAGATGAGGTTCTTTTAGCTACCGTTATCAATGATGAAGTGTAGTGGGGTACCTTTTACCCACATCTTTGAATGGGGGAGGCACTATCCTTCTTTTGGCTCATCTGGTTCACCAGGCTGGAGCTTGGTGGTAGAAATGGTGGGACTGGGTTCCATGTCAATGATTTGTCTTCTAATTTATGGTTATGGCTCAGATTTATAACCTGCATCTGATTCAGAGGATTTCACTTTAGCCACCAGTGACTTCTTTGAGCGACAATCAGCAGTGTTATGCCAAGGGCTCTTATGGAAGTCGCACCACTTCCTGGTATCTTTCTTTGTCTTTTTGGTGTCCTTATTTTCTTGTGGATTGGACTGGTTGTCCTGATACTATCCATATTTTCTCTATCCTTTGTTCTGTGGGTTGGGGCCGCCCTTTCCTTGATTTTGTTGTGAGGGTTTCCCATGCCCAAATTGTCACGTCTTTTGTTTGAGCTTCTGCTCGATTTTGATGACATATTGGTAGGCCACACCCAAGGATGAGATGTCCATAAATTCCATTTTGTTTTGGATGTATCTATGCAGAGAATCGTGATACTTGAGCTCTAGATGTCGCTCCAAATATTTGATACCCAGCTTGGTGCACAATGTATGGAAGATATTTGTGAAATATGGCACTGCTTGGTCTCTTTCTTGCCGCAGTGTGGTCCGTTTGGTATACAAGTTGTCATAAATTCCAACAAGGTAGTATTGTTCCTTAATAACATCCCTGAAGGATTCCCAGGTGGCTGTGACTGTAAATAATGAGGGTTCCTTTGTTTCCTTTTTCTCACAGAAAGTTTCCCACCAATCTTTGACATGGGGAACGACTTTGAGGAGAGAACAAGTAATCTTTTCTCTATTCGAAAAGTTATGGACAGAAAAATACCCTTCTAGTAGATTCAACCACTTGTCTACAACATCTTCATCTATATGACCTTCAAATA
Source organism: Picea sitchensis (assembly GCA_010110895.2). Lineage (NCBI taxonomy): Eukaryota > Viridiplantae > Streptophyta > Pinopsida > Pinales > Pinaceae > Picea > Picea sitchensis. The sequence continues at coordinate 55,385 of SNQJ01S0016302.1, read as the reverse complement.
TAGGAATGTTGAARTTTATTTGTACCTTGAAGGGGGAGACACCTCCACTCGAAGAAGATGTGTTGCCTCTTGGTAGCTGCCGAAGGATTTGCGCGAAACTATCCATCATCTCATTCTTTTGTTGCATGAGGGATTCCTCAGTCAACAGTTTGAAAGGATATCCTATCCCATAATATTTATTTTCTCCTGCCATGAGAGGTCGCTTGGGCGAGAGATATTTTGTCCTCAAAAGAAACAAGCTCGAGACCCAACTCTTCTACTCCAACCTTGTTGGGGACATGCATTAAGACGACAAGGAGCAGACCGCTCTGATACCACTAATCTGGATTTTATGAGTGAAACAAAATGAAAACATATTATTAACAGGTGCTTAACATAAAATAACAGAGATACAGTAAAATTGGTTTTCTATTCAATAAGGAAATAAGTTGAAACTGTAAAATACAGTGGAAACAAGCTTGCTGGAATGGTGGCGGCTTATCTCTGAGGAGAGACGTGACGACTGTGCTCATTCGCAAGAAGATGATTAAAATGAGGCTCTAAAGGAATTTTTACAATAAATAGGATTTCCAAAACCCCTATACATCCAAAAACCTAACCCTAGGATATGAAGTGCCAAAAGTCATATGGGCCATGTTTGGGTAAGTTAGTACATCAACTTCCTGGGGTCGTAACTTTTGCATATGATCTCCGTTTTAGGTGTATGATAGCCCATTGGAAAGGTATCATCGATGATATTCATTTTGGGGGAAATATCAAAGGAATTTCCATATTGCTGTCCATTTTCCCAAAAAACTCCGGAAGTGAAAAACTGCTAAAAATAGTAAATTACCAAAATTGCCAGAAAATTGTTTTGAACTAGTTGGAAAATGTGGGTGGCCATCGATATCCACTTGGATCATGTATGTATATGAAATGATTTTTGAATTTTATAATATGAAGGATATAAATGTGCTCAAGAATAAATTATCTAATTCATTTGCGATGAAGGATTTGGGTCATGTAAAGAAAATCCTTGGTATGAGAATAACAAGAGATAGGAAAAATCACAAATTGACATTGTCTCAGGGAGAGTACATAGAGAAGGTGTTGGAGAGGTTTAGAATGGAGAATGAAAAACCATTTAGTACACCTTTGGCCATCCATTTATAATTAACTAAGGAAATGTGTCCCAAGACACAGGAGGAGATAAAATACATGTCCAAGGTCCCTTATTCATGAGAAGTTGGTAGCTTGATGTATGCGATGGTTTGCACAAGACCAGATATTGCACATGTAGTGGGAGTTGTGAGTAGGTATATGAAAAATATAGGTAAAGAACATTGGAAGGTAGTAAAGTGGATTCTTAGGAATTTGAAAGGTATTTCTACTCATGCATTATGTTTTGGAGGTCAGACATTGTTCTATAGGGATACGTTGATTCATATATGGCAAGTGATAAAGATAGCAGGAGGAGAACCACATAGTAATGTTTTACGATAGGTGGAACAAAAATAAGTTTTATTTCGAAACTGTAAAAGGTTTTTTCACTTCCAACAATAGAGGGAGAGTATGTTGCTACTACATAGGATAGTAAATAGATGATTTGGTTACATAGGTTTATGGGGGAATTGGGAAAGAAGCAAGAGAATAGAAGGTTGTAATATGACAACGAGAGTTCCATTCATATTGCAAAGAACTCAACCTTCCATTCAAATACTAAGCATATATAACTCAGGTACCATTTCATGTGATCCATCTTGAAAGATGGACATTTGAAGTTGGAAAAGATACACACTATCCAAAATCCTGCAGACATGGTAACAAAGGGAGTAACGAGAGAGAAACTAAGTTCCTCCTCAGTTTCATTTGGTCTTCAATCATGAAGGTGAAGATGATAAGTTTTCTAGGTCCAAGGTGGAGTATATTCCAACAGATACAACAATAGTGGAGTTTTTGTGATCAGTCTCCAAGTGGGAGATTGTTGGTTGTGGAGCTTGATTGTCTTCTTGTTTCATAGGTATTTTTTTTCATCCGTGTTTATAACCCATGAAGAATATACACCACAAAATAATATACACCCCTACACATAGAGGGGTTGCAGGGGGGTCTTCCCCCCCTACAAGGTCCATGGGGCTCATCCCCCTGGTTGGGGGGTCTGGGGGCAAGCGGGCCCCCGAAGGAAAATTTTCCCTGTAAATGTATATTGTAATTTCATAGTAAATCTTGACCATCCATTATATGGTCACGGATCTGATGTTAGAAGTTATGTTAGGGTTTTTTTCCATAGAAGGAAACCCTCTTTTATGAGGGAATTGTATTGGGGCTATGTATCATGGTGAATATTGTATTCTGAGAGAAGAGACTGTGAAATAAAGAAGAGGAAGTTATAATGGGTGTGTTTTAGGTTGTATCCATTCATTTGCTGGATAATAATAAAGGAAGGACCTGGAAATTTCTTTTGTCGACGTAGCCCAAACTGGGTGAACCAAGTATATTTGTGTCTCTACTATATTGTATATATTTTGTGTTTTATTTCCACATTTGTCTTATTTTATTTCTCCACGATCGTGTTAATCTAACAATGGCATGCAACTTATGAATTCTGAACCATTTTTCAAGGAAGCATTCCAGAGGGTGGGATTCTTGAATTTTTGTGAGAAAATGCAAAGAGAACATCCTGAGGTAGCCAAACAATTTGCGCTCAACTTCAATGGTACAAAGACTAGGGTGGGGGTGCTGGAGTTTGAAGTCTTTGAACAATATATTTTGGTATCCATAGAGATACTTGATTGTGGTAAGAAGTGGTTTAAATCCATGTCTTTGAATTCTTCTTTCTCCAAGGAATTCCTAAAACCTGAATATCAAGGAGACAACCTATCAAAGGGAGTGACAAGAAGTCACATGTTGGAGTAATTTGAAAAAATACTCATATTCATTTAGAGGTATTTCACTTGAGAAGGAAGGCTCAATATGGTGTATCAATACCATATCATATTACTACTACACTTTACTGGGAAAGAGTCCACGAACCTTCCCTTTTATATTTTCGGGAGTATTGGAAAGATGTCAGATAGGGTCCAAGCTAAATCCAAGCAAGTGGATACTATTTTTTTTTCAATCTGGTTTAATCAAGATGTTAGTACTGGAAGAGTTGAAGAAGACCAACACTAACTAGGTGGTTTTCCTAGCTGCATCAAGTTTTCAGCCAGATATTTCTCACACACCACAGTCCAAAAGACAAACACCTATCCCTGTTGAGAAAACTATGCACTCGGATTCGAGCAAAAAGAGGAAGATGACCATAAGTGATAAATCCTTTCATATTATTGATAAAACAACTAAAGGTGGTCCCTCACAACCTCATGACAGATAAATTTCTCATGTGGTAGAACCTATACCTATGGATATATCATCAAGAAAGTAAGGAGTTTGAAGGGTAAACAACTTATATTTTCCCCACCTATTGCAGCAGAAGCAGTCAAACCTAGAAGACCTTTCACCAGATGAGAAACTAAACAACATATTCTTGTGGAAGAGGGTACAACAGAAGCCTCAGTGCAACAAAAGGATAAATCTCAAACTTCCAAGTATCCCATAGATATTATTTATATCAACACTCCTCATGAAAATAATCCTACTTTCAAAAGACTGAGGAGGCAACTTAAGGATGAAAGAGATGAAAATGACAAATTGAAGAAGGAAAATATGGAGGCCTGAATCACGATGAAATATATGTTAGAATTATATGAGGAGACTATTGATAAATAATGATACTTGGCTAAGAGGTCTCTACCCATTCATAGGAAACTTAAGAATGTATGTAAACAGAAGAGAGCTTGCCAAGCTGAGATCAGGAAAATGAAAGCAGAGTTGCAACCCTTCAAAGAGTCAGTAGAAAAAAGGAAATTGGATATATTGGCTAAGGTGACTACTAGAGGGAGTACCAGGAAAAAATGAATACATTATACTATTTCACATCAACATAATTTTCTCCATGGTGCACATTTTGCATCTAATTATAACATGAGTAATGATTTTGGGTTTTACGCTGAGGTTACCATATTCATATGATTTTTAAAGGTTACTTCACGTTTCAAGAAGTTTGTAGTAGGATCTAGAAGGTTTTTCCCAACTTCTTATGCAAATTTTAAAGGTTGGAATAATTTTGGAGGTAAACATGAACCTACAGGAAAATTCATAGTGCATGGACTCATTAGAGTTGCGAACTAGTTGTTTTAGTACAGTCTGCAGTGCAAGTGTTGCGAATTAGGAGTTATGAAGATTTTGAATATGAAAAGGATTTCCATGTGTCAGGTTGATCTCGAATAAGCATTTAGAAGATTAGTTACACATAAAAGGCCACCTACCTCAATCAGTTTCCTGTAGTAAAACCACATGCATCATGTTGTTAATAATTGTTCTAAATGATGCCAACATTTTCCTAGAAAATATAATTATTTTTACATTTTTGTTGTACTACTGGTGCGATGCCTTTCTTAGGAATGGAATCCTATGAGGAAGTTAGGTGGCGAATTGTAAACATGTTTTTGGATATTTTTTTATTTAAGATGCACCGTAACTCTATAGAGAGGTTCGAATGGTTAGACAATGAGGCTCTTATATTTAGTTTCAAACTGTAACATAGTTTCCTGATGTATGTACCAAACTCAAGAAACTTTAATGGTGAAAGATCAATTATTTTCCTATTGTCACATTTGTTCTATCTCACTTTGATGCTAGTTGATGGTGAAGGATTCATCATTATCCTTGCTTCTTATTATAGTAAATGATGTATTGTGGTAATTCATGCAAGTTGATCAAAGTGTTTTCTCTTTTTTATTAAGAAGTTATTATTCAGTGTTATAACCCTAAATTGCACCACACATGCTTACCTGGCATCAGGCCAACTCATATCCCTTCATTACCAAAACATCTGCTGAACAACCTCTGTGAAAATCCTCTTGGGTCAAGGCCCACACTCCCTAACCCATTACTGCGCACGTGTGCACGCTGGCAGGCCCACTACAGCCCGCGTGTACCTAACAAAACACAAAAATAGGAAAGTTTCTGATGGGACAAAAAGCTATGGGTTAGTTAACCGAAACTCTCGGCCATGCATGGATGAGAGTTCGTCCAAAACCCTAGCTCCTTCTAGCATATAAAATAAGGTGTAGGGGTACCATTTGGAGGAGGAAGAATATAGCGAAGAAACTCTGCCCATTTTTCGAATCCATTGTCCCAACCCTTTAGCCTTTCCTCAAGCCTAAGGAGAATTAACGCAAAGTAGTTGGAGGACAAAAGAAGAGGAGGAGCCCAGGATTAGGATCAAGGAGCGGTGGTCGGTCTCGACTTTGATTGTAAGTTGATTCATTTTGAAAATAATAAAGAATACTTTTCCCATCCCAATGCATGAGTTATCTATGATTTGTTTAATTTATGCTTAATTTTTAACCCTTAAGTAGAAAAGTAGCATGCATGTGTAGTGTTTTGTCTTGATCGCGGGATTATATTTGGAAGGAGCAGCGCAAGTAAGCGGGCAAAGCGCAAGGGAGGATCTACACCAAACATCAGTAAAAATGTTAGTAGTTTCTTTCCATGCATGTATTGTGAAAGAGGGATTTAAGTTTTGGGTGGTAGGTTAAAAAGTAATTTCTTTACGGTCAAAATCTACATGCAAGTCTGACCCTAGTTTGCTAGTCCATAGGGTATTTTTCCCAACAACAGAATTGGCGACTGTACTTGGGAAGATACTCTTTAGGGTTTCCAGATTTAGTTGAATTTTTGGGTAGTTTAAGAGATTAGATTTTATGTTTCTTTGCTTGTCTTTTCCGTGAGACATGAGCTAGTAGGGAGCCTGGTTCTTTATACCAGTTTTCCTTGACTATTATTTGAAGGCAATTTTTGGGACATACAGAGGTACACGCGGCCTGTAGAAGGCCTGCACGCGTGTACCCACACCCTAATCTTTTACAGCCCATGTGTGAACACTAGCTGTAGAGGTTTCAGTAGCGTGTAGGAGTCATAGAGATTGAGAGGCAGTCCTCCTCATCCCTGTCATAATTATACATTCTCAGGGGGCTTTCTGGATCCTGTCTGAGTCTTGCTAGTTCACAGTCTTGTCTCAGTTTGCTTTATTGCGTTTTTTTATTCTTTGCAATTATTTTTCTTTTCTGTTGGAAGAAGCATCCAAGCCTTCAAGAGACCCTGGTTATCAATACCAGAGGCCTCTTCCTGGTCTGGGTTGCCTATGTTTATTTTTGTCTTATATTTTATACATACAGAGGACCTATGCAAGTGCAGCCCATGGGTACACGCACTTTGTTGTAGCTCAGCACGTGTTCGCACACGTGTTGTTTAGGTGATAGTAGCATGCTTGACAGACTACTTTTCAGTCAAGGGGGGGTAGTCATCCCCTCCTATGGTGAGAAGTGTTCCTCTCAGGTGTTTGAGTCTAGGGTTGCACAGTCAGTAGTTTAGGGCCTCTTACCCTTAGCCTGTTTTTTTCTTAGTTGATAGTTGATAGAAAAGATAAAAAGAAAAATTTTGTTTTATGGTTTTTAGACAAGCGTAAGAGTCGGTGCTTTCTTGATTTCCATTGTGTGTCTTTGCTCTGATTCTTTGCGATCTGCGCTTTAAGACAAATTTTCATTTTTTCTTGGTTTTAGGCTTGTCGGTATTTTCCCTTTGTTGCTTGATTTTCACGTAAATAAATAAATAAAAAAAACAAAAACAAAAACTTTTCATTTTCTTCTTTGTTTGAAGATTGTGTTTCTGCATCAATAGCTAGGAAGAAGTCTTTTTGTTCATAAGTTTTTGCAGTGCATTTAGAGCATAAGTAGCTCACAGATTGAGTGAAATTCCTTTATGTTTGCTGCATGAAATCTTAGAAAAATTGAAACGAAAAAGAAATCTTTCTTTGTAAAAGGTTGTTGATTTTTGCATTTAGTAAAAGTCTTTTGTTTCCAACATTTTTCATTCATTTTTTCTTTGAGTCTTTACACATCATCAGTTTCACCTTCATATCCCATGACGTAAAAAATCCCATAAAGGCAACACTAATTTAAAATCTATTAGACTTTTTTGTTTGTAGGGTTCATAAACTAGTACAGGATTAGGGCCTTGGATTAGGTTGGAGAGGAAACTCTCCAAGGCCACTCAAAACCAAACATTGGAGTCTGTGATAGGGAGTGTAGAAGTCTAGTTTCGTGGAAGTTATCTGGGACCCCCCTTTAACACATGGGATAAACACAAGGTCGCATGAGGAAAGGTAGCGGAGATAACCCCTCCAAAGCCGGACCAAGCGTAGTGGAGAACACATATCGAGGGCTTGTTTTGGGATTCCGTCATTTTCATTTTCCACGGGGCTTCGTGGGTCTCGAATCCGTTCAAGGTCCTCATTTCTCTTCTAGACCATTTTCACTCGATACCCTTGACAGGTTTCGGTCTTGATACCCTGCTCATTGTGGTCTACCCGACTATCGACTCTACCTGCCTGGTGATTGTTCGCGTGCTGGCAAACTAGTTTCCAATCTTTTTTAGGGACATGCACAGGTGACTGCGGGGGTATACTGCGGTACCTAGGATAGACATCGGGCCATGCTTTGCAGAGTATACTTAGAGGGTGCTTCCATTTTCGATTTGCACTTGCACCGGTAAGTTGCTCTAGTGTTGGTTGTTGTAACTGTTCTTCCAACTAGTTTAGTGTTTGCTTGAC
>SNQJ01S0016302.1:3006-37104 GCA_010110895.2 Picea sitchensis | reverse complement strand
ATGAAGCAAAGGAAAAAATCAGAAAATCCTTGGAATAATCAGGACTAATTAGAATAGGTGCTTCAGCCAGTGCCTTCTTGATTCAGTTGAAGGATTATTTGGAATCGACATTCCATTTTACTTCATTCCCTTTCTTGAGCATGGTTTTGATATGCTTCACCAATTCAACAAAATTTGAAACAAACCTTCTCAGAAAATTGATTTTCCCTAGGAAGGACTAAACTTGTTTCTTGGATCTGGGAGGTGATAAGGCTTGAATAGCTTCTACCCTACTTGAATTAATCCTGACCCCCTCAATTGATACAATGTGTCCCAACATTTTTTCTTCCTACCTAACAAATAAAGACTTCTTGGGATTTAGGGAGAGACAAAACCTTCTGCATTTCGATAAGACCTTTCTCAGATGTTGACAATGTTCTTTATCAGATTTGGAGAAGGCTGTTATTTCATCTAGATATATGACCACAAATTTGTCTCTTTCTCTAATGAAGGTGGTGTCCATGGCTCATTGGAAGGTTGCTCCTGCGTTAATCAATCCAAAGGGAATTTTGGCATACATGAATGTTCCCTAAGGAGTGGTGAAAGTTATATTTTCTCAGTCTTCATGCAGGACAAAGATCTGATTGTAGCCAGAAAATCCATCAATCATGGAAATCCTGATGCACCTGTCACCCTCTGCAATATGTGTTCCATCTTTGGAAAAGTGTAATTGTCCTTCTTAGAGCTTCTGTTTAGATTCCTGAAATCAACATAGAGTCTTATTTCTCCATTCTTCTTCCTCATTGGGACCAAGTTGGCCACCCATTCAGAATATCTCAAAGGGACAATGATTTGGGCATCCAACAACTTCTTTACCTCCCTCTCCATAATAGGCAATAGCATAGGATTTATTTGTCTTAATTTATGCCTAAATGGTTTGGCCTCCTCCTTCAATGGAATATTATGCTCAATAATGTTGGTGTCATATGTTATGAGGTATTCATAGGTCCAGGAAAACACATCAACGAATTCCCTTAATAAATGAGCATACTTGGCCCTTTTTTCCCTTGACAAGGTGCTCAACAACTTGACAAAATTTGGTTCCTTCTCTGTGCCAATATTGCACTCAGATACGTTAACATTCTCGTTTCAAATCTTTCCCTTTACTCCTACATCATTTCTGTCAAATAATCTTTCAAAAGGAACTAGTCCCTTTGGGATGTGATTGCTAGGAAACTGAACAATATGGTGATTAGCGATTTTTTTTCAGGAAAACATCAACATGAGGATTACTTTCAGAATCCCGATCTTGATCAATATGTAGTGCAGAAAACTCATCAACAGTCTCAAGGAACCTTTTGATATCAAGATAATCCTCAAAAAATTTCCAGTGCTTCACATTATCAGGTATAGAAGGTCTGTAATTTACTTCTATGTCATACCTGAGCTTAGGTGGCAGAGGGATTTTGAAATTTCTTGCTGAGATAGCCAGAGAATCAGCCATGATGTTTTCTTCCCTGGGAACAAATGAAATGTTGAAGGCCAAGAAAAATATGTCAACTAGGTCCCACACTTCATTTCTATAACTCCCGAGCCGAGGGTGTTTGGCCTGATAAATATTTGTGATTTGCTGGACAATCAAGTCAACATCCCCAAACAATGATATCTCTTCAATTCCCACGTCTTTGTTATCCCTCAGACCTAAAACGAGTGCTTCATACTCTGCCACATTATTTGTAGCTTCGAATTCTAACTTGTAGGACATAGCTATAGTCTCTTGAGCAGGCGAAACAAGAACTACTCCAACACCAACACCTTCTCTAGAAGAGGTTCCATCGAAGAACATCTTCCACATAGAGGTGATAGGAGGGGAACTTTCACAAAATGTAATAGGACGATTTTTTATTTCCATCAGAGGCTCAGGAGCATCGGTGAGTTGCAGCAAGATAGATCCCAAATCTGCATCAAGAGAAAAGATAGGATGCTTCGTGGGGTTTTCTTCATCACTAATAATTTAGGCCAACTGAGATTCCCTGTAAACTCTCCTATGTTCACCCCCAAACACCAGAATGGTAGCATAGGTGAGGTCCATCTTCAAAGTTCCCCCTAGTCATTTTATTCATTATATAGACAAAAGCATCCCGAACTTAGGGGGAACGTCGGCTACCATGATGTCCATGATCACACCTTTCATTGGCAGCTGGAAGAGAGATACGACCAAGTCTTTGATAACCCCGAGGCACTTGACCTTCCTAGATTTGAAAGAATATAGGTTGTGGTAGGATTTTGTAATCTCTAGACCGAGCTCTTCCATGACGAGTTTAGGAATAAGATTGTGAGATGCCCTTGAATCCATCAAACAATTGTGCAACACCATGTCATGTATGTTCAATGAGGTATAGAAGGGAGGAGAGGAATCATCTATGTCTTCTACTAAAGTACCTAGGATAAATGATGGCTTTTCATCTTTCAAATTGACTGAATCTGTGGGATGAGACATAGGTTTGGACTGCAATAGTTTAGAGAGGCTCCTTTTGAAATCTTCATGTTTGACTAGATCAGAAAGGGGTATAGGGATTCTAATTTTCTGAATTTCATGGTCAAAATTAAAGGAGGGAGGGGGCTTTATAATTTATTTCACTTTTGGAACAAGAAATTTACTTACTGGAGAGGGTGCCTGTGCTTTCTTCTCCTTGGTGTTGCCCTCTTCTATATCTTCAAAAGGATTCTCTACTCTGGTAGGCTGGTCAGGAACATCGGGCTTTCCTTCTTTCTTTTTGGACCTCAAATTATATCTATTTGGGCTGCTACTGGACTTATCTCCTTTACTCAACTCATTAAGTTGGCTATCCATGAGAGATTCCTTGTATGCAGATTGAGTCAAATGAGGAAAGGAGGAGGTGTCTCCAAGACAGTGGATTTCAGGATCAAGGCCCTCATACTCACCTTCATCATCTATAACAAGATTATTTTGGAGAGGGGCCTGGATGTTCTGATCATTTCTATCTCTGTTCCTCTGCTCTCTTGGAAGAATTTGAGGAGCATTGTTAGGTCTCCTGAAGTTACCTCTGTTATCAACATTTTGTGGATTTCTATAGTTTTGTCTTCCTTCAAGCTTCAACTTCTCCATCTTAGTAGACATAGATTTTACTAATTTAGTAAGTTCATCAACTTGGGGATGGGCAGTAAAGGAACCATAGGTTGAGACTTCAGACCTCCCTCTTCTTCTATCTTTTTCAACCTTTCTCTCGAGTTTATCAACTGAAAATATCTTACACTCTACTTCAAGGGTTGCTTCTTTCATATGAGCCAATGAAGTAGGTCTCCTTTCTCTTAGTAGGATGCAGAAGTTAGGTTCAAAAGAACTAGCATAAGTAATCTTTGCAGAGGTTTTTGTAGGTTTGACTTCAGTGGGAATTATATTATACATTTTATTAAACCTCTTGGAGAAATCAGACACAGATTCCCCTTCCTCTTTCTTCAGAGCCCCAAACTCTGTAATATAGTACAGGAGATCCTTCTTGTCTCCCCAATCCTTTAAGAAGACTTCATCTAGGGCTTCAATTCCGCCAATAGATCCAGGGGGGTAAGGCCCTGAACCACTTCCTAGGTTCACCATCGAGGCTATGAACAAAGATCCTCATCCATACATATTCATTCTCTATGACATAATTATCTATAAAAACATAAAAGGATTCAAGGTGTGCTTCTGCAGTTATGTCTCCCTCACCTGTGAACTTAGGTAACTGCTTAAGGTAGCCATCCATTGGGAGGGAATTTAGAGGCTAAGGAAAAACAAGAGGGGCATACCTAGCAGCTATTATAACTTCCATTATGGTTCTAGGGGGATTTTCTCCTTCCATTGGAGTGTGACAAGGAGGAGAAGCAGGTGGAGATGGAGTTCAGACAGGTGAGACAGGAAATGTACCTTCAGGGAAAAAGGTAGAAATGCTGGTAGGAAAAGAGATTTCTCCTACAGTAAATCTAAAAGGGGAAGGGATAGTAAAACCTGGAGTGGGAAAATATCCTAAGGTCTTGGGTCTGAGAAAGGGAATAGCTTCAGGGGAGACGGGAGTGTCAAAACTTTCTCCTTCCAAACCAAGGCCAGGAGAGGATAAAATAGTAGGAAAACTCCCAAAATTCAAGGCTCTAGAAACTTCAACTAAAGATATAATAGGAGTATGAAAATAAGTTAATGGAGTTTCAGAGGGAGGATGATGAAAATTACCATAATCACCTAGTTCGATAGCCGAAGTACCGTCTTGAGGGGTCTTTCCTTTTCTGATAATTTTCTTTGGGTTAGCTTCAGGCGTGGCTAGAGGCATCTGTGGGTGGTACCTCGTGTGTCTGAATTTCAGAGCCAACTGAAATAGTGGAGTTGTTAGCTGCAAGTTGCAATCTTCAATGGTATTGAGTTCTGATGCACCTTCAGAATCAACAAGATTTGTTGTTCTATCCCAAGGAAAATCTTCAATTCGTCCCCGACAACGGTGCCAAAAATGTTATCACTAGAAGTCACCTCTGGATTTCAGCAGAGGTAAGCCCAGTACCCATCAGTTTGTATGTCACAATGAATAAATTAAAGGGGGTCAAATGGGAACAGACTCAAGAAAGTATCACTTTAACTCAGAAATCTGGACTAGGCAATGCATGAGAAAGTGAGGTCTTGATTTAAATTCAGTTAGTAAGTTGTAGTAAAGGGTGGGTAGGGGAAGAAATGGTGAGGAAAGTGTAGATGTCTGCTATGGACATTGAGTCTTCCAACAACCTAAGGAGGAAAATCTTCGAATACAAGATCCTCTTGAACCCAAAACTTCAGGAAACTAGAAACGTCATAACAATATTGCAATCAAACATACATTACAACAAAGTCACAAAAACTCGAATGGATCACCCATGCCTGAGTCTTCAATACAAAAAGCAAAAGATATGATAAGAAAGTTGATAGTCATTAAACAAGAAGTCTCAAATAACAAAACATAACCAGAAAACCAAAGGTTTCATTAAAAATTTACAATACGAGAGCTTAGCTCAACCATACACCCTAAAAAAATATCAAAATTGAGTATTTATACTCAGAACAACCTGCCACCACCAGGAATGTGACCTGGCTACTACATTCAAAGATTTTCGTATGCACATTATTCTTTCAGTCTGCACTTGCATTCTTCTATTAAACACGATATGAGATCAATATGGGCTTTGTAAGAGAATCCAGTGACAGAGGAACTTTTGGATGACAGTCCTCCCACACGATCATTTTTCCATGCTTTCCATTTATGGGGTGAGACAAGGTTTCAACAACCTCCCCCATTTCCATTAACTACTTGCATTAAGATTAGGATGGAGCCTGAGACCCATGAATTCTCCAGGAGATGTTCACGACTCCTCCAAGTCAAGACCAACACTTCAAAACCATGCAAACCTTTTGATGATACCAAAATGAGCACTTCCATCCTTTGGTGCAACTCCTATCCATCGCTCCACGCGACCTTGGGCCATGACCTTACATATCGCCCATATGCAATTTCAGGATTTCACCTGTCGGGAGTCTCCACTCTCCTTGATTTCAAATATCCCAATACTCGATCTCACGAAATGACCCATCTAGATCGACGATCAGATTTTATTTGATCTTGATGACCAAGATCATTTCCTTGAACAATATCAGTTGCCCGCTGCTTGGTAGGCGCTTTCCCCTTCTTTATGGCCCTGCTTCCATATGACCGTGAGTTGTGATCATGGGCCCAACTCTCAGGCACATCATGATTTCATGTTTCATGAGCTCAGGTTGTGCTCCATGCTCAAACCTCTGAGTCACGAAATCATGACCTCTTGGATCAGGTGCCACGCATCTCCTCTGATCGGATGGCCTAGATGAATATCGACATTTCAGGACCTTGGATCATCGACATTTCTCACTTGAGCTTTTTTTATAAGAATTTATCCATTCAAATCTTGCGCCACGTGTGTTTCTAGAATAAACGACCCATATCATTTCGCGAGTCCTCATGAATCTTCCATTTGACTACTCCATCTTGCAAGTCAGCGAAACACTAATTTATTGCCACTTATCCTTCCCAAGATCAACGACTAGGATTGGCCTCACGATTACAGAACTTTGTCTATTGCTATACTTCGCGTAACTCTGTGATCCCGATCGCTTGATGCTCATCAATCTGATCTGCCTGATGGATATCCATCATTGAAAGATGATCTTACCCATTCACTTGATTTGAGTCCATATCAGACCACTCTAAGTTTTGTGCTTGTTTTTATGGCTGCGGTCCCTATAAATGAATATTCAAATGACTGACTAAGGGCGCAGGAAGGCAAAAGGATCAGTGACAGAGGTAGAGAGAGAGAGAGAGAAGTGATCAACCATAGAGAAAATAGGAAGGCTTAGGGCCGACACCTCTCAGGTAGGAAAAGAAGAAGAACTATTAGCCAAAAAGAAAAAACCTTACGATAGGTTTATAAAAGGAGGAAAAACAGGCAAAAAATAGACTTAGGTAGAAAACACAAACCCCTAAGGCTTTGACAAGTTAACATAATCCATAGTGATATCTCTTTAACTTGAATTTTCGTCCAATAAGATAATGTCTCCAAACTCTCAAGGAATATACAATTGCTAATAAATCCAAGTCATGCGTTGTGTAGTTCTCTTCATGCTTTCTCAATTTTATTGAAATGTAAGAAATCACTCGAATGTCTTGCATAAAAAATATGCCTAAACCTTCCTTGGTTGCGTCTATGCATACCGAGAATTCCTTTTACATGTCAGGGACCTTTAGTATCAGAGTTTTCATCAAAAAATCCTTGAGATGTTGAAATTCTTCAATGCATTTCTCAGTCCATACGAACTTCTTGTTTTTCTTCTATAATTCCGTGATTGGATTTGCTATCTTCGAAAAATCTTCGACGAATCAATGGTAATATCCTGCTAAACCCATAAATATACGTACTTATTGTATGTTTTTCGCTGCTATCCATTCCATAATGGACTCTACTTTCTCTATATCCATAGCGATACCTTCACCAGATATGATATGTCCCAAGTAATGGATCGTCAATTAGTGAAAAGAACATTTCGATAGCTTCTCATACAATGCTTTTTCTCTTAGAAATCGTAGAACCAATCTCAGGTGTTCATAATTCTCTTCTTTCATCCGATAATATATCAGTATGTCATCAGTAAATACTTGAACAAACTTGTCCAAGTATTTGTGAAACACCCCATTCATCAAACTCATGAATACCCCCAGGGCGTTCGTCAAACCAAAAGGTAAAACTGTAAAATTATAGTGTTTGAATCTTGTCTTAAATGTGGTCTTAGGGATATCTTTCTCCTTAATTGGTAATTGATGATATCCTGATCTTAAATCACTCTTCGAAAACACCATTGCTCCTTTCATCTGTTCAAACAAATCATCTATCCTTGGAAACAAATATTGGTTCTTGATCGTAGCTTTGTTCAATTGACGGTAGTCAATGAAAATCCTCCATGAACCATCCTTATTTCTAACAAAAATCACTAGCGCAGCCCATGGCGATACGCTTCTATGTATAAGTCCCAATTCCAACAACTTCTTCAATTTCATTTTCAAATCCTACAATTCTGGTGTCAACATCTGGTAGGTAATTTTTGCAATAGGTTTGATTCTATGTTTCAAGTATATTGTAAACTCCAACTCTCTTTCAAGTGGTAAACCTGACAACTCTTCTGGAAATATGTCTGCAAACTCTTGTATTACATGAAGGTCTTCTATTCCTTCCACCTCACCCTTTTTTGTTTATCACTAAGATAGAATATAACTTGCATCCCTTAAGTATACTCTTTGGCAACTGTACGAAAGAAATAAACCTCAGAGACACCCCCTGGCTTCTTCCTACAATCACTCTACTCTATCCCAAATCATCTATCAAACTTAATTGTCTTGTCTTAAATTTAAGTATCACATCATTCAATTCCAACCAGTCCATGCTTATCACTATGTCATAAAATCCTAAGATTGTGACGTATAGGTTAGCCTTCGTTAAAAAATATCTCAAGTTAATGCTAGAGTCTGTAACCTTTCCTCCAACTTTTTGTTTGGCACCATATGCCATTTCAACATATCTAAACTCATCTTGATTGACTACCTTTACCTTAATTATCTTTAGCACTGCACTATAAATAAATCTCTCTATAGCACCTAGATATATCAATATACTAAAATTTTGATCAACGATCGTAACTGAAATCTTGCGAATAGTGGACTGGTGCTCGACCTCACAATTATTCATCGTTGTATGAATCCCATGGGCCTTGCATAAATCTCCAACTGTAGTGGGTCCTGATGATCCAACCACCTTGGCCTTCTCAATTGCATAATCTCATTGGTAATGTGGCTCTCCACATGTCTAGCATCCAGCCTTCATTCCAATGCTCTTGGTCCCCAAAGTAGAATTTGTTGTCCTAACAGTCTCTGATCCTGGTCTGTTCTATAGAACATGCCTAAAATGTTGATGTTGATGTGGACGATGTTGTTGTTGTTGTTTTTGTGGTCCTATGTAAGGAGTCCTCTGCTGAGGATCCAGTCATCGTGGTGTCAAGAACATAGGTACTTTAGGCGTATCTCGATGCCCAAAAGTCTGTCTAGCTGGTGTCTGATGATTTTGTGCTCCTGATATTATTTTTCCAGTTGATCTAGAAGGAGTCATGCCCTGACCCCCAATTTTTAGTTATTCCTTAGCTATGACGGCCTTCTGAACTGCATCGTGTAACATTTGAGGAATTAGGATCCTCACCTTCGCACGAATGTTAAAGTTAAGGATGAACACAAACTTGTTGACCTTAACTTCTCTGTATTCATATGTGGAGCATACCTAAGTATCTCCATGAACCTTGCCTCATACTCTAGCACCATAGGACCACCTTGTTGTAAGGCATTGAACTCATTAAAATGATGTTGAATGAATTCCCCAGAAAAAAACCTCTTGATGGGTGTTATATATGCACTAAAAACACACTAAAAACCCTCAATTAAATTCTCAACCTGGGGTAAGTAAACTTAGAGTTGTAGAAAAATATGTGCCAAAGGTAGAAGGGATAGTAGGAGTATAGTCTAACTAAGGAAGGTATCTATATAAGGCTAATCTATCCAAGAAAACCTATCTAATGAGCAAACCCTACTAAGAAACTCGAAACTAGGTAATCTAAGTACTTTTGGGCCAAGGGTCGATGGATAGTCCTAAGAAAGAAAGTAAAAACCCTATGTAAAGAGAACTATTTCAACAATAAGCAATAAGCAAACTATAACAATGAGAAACTAACAAAAGCAAACTATTTTAACTTGCCAACCTATATTCAATGAGTAACTACCCTATGAAAACAAATACATAAACAAGCAAGCAAAGACACCTAACTAACCTACTAAAGAAAATAAACAAGTAAGCAAAGACACCTAAATAACCTACTAAAGCAAATGAACAAGTAAGTAAAGACAACTAACCACTGCAAGCAATCAAACTAAAACTTCATTGAACAACTATCTAGCCTAAGAGGCAAGTCGACTAAATGCTTAATGCAAAACTATTTCTATTGCATCAAAGGAAATCTATTTTTTTGGAAGCAATAAGAAATATCATATAATGCCTAATCTATAATGAGCAAACTACTATATAATCTATCAAAGAAAAATCTATCTACCCTACAACAACAAATAAGACTATTTTCTAACTATGAAAGCAAGAAACTATCTATTATAATCTATGAAAGAAGGAAACTATTCTTTAATCTATGAAAGCAAGAGAACTATTCTCTAACCTATGACAATTCAAATATAATGCGAGTGGTTGTGTGAATGTATTTGGTGTCGCATAATATCTCGATGGTATCTGAAAGCAAAGGAAAATTCCAATGGTATAAGCTCAACACTAATCTCAATGGCAAAGTGAAAGGTATGGATTAAACAATCCAATGAGAATTTAGCCATGACAAAACAATGTTAGATACCCTGCATATTCATATATGAACCATCAACAACATAAAAAGATCATCATTATACTTCTATACTACATAAGAAAAACTAGATTCAACCATTAACTAAGAAATATAATTGCAATTTAATTCTAGGAAAGGAAATTGCGTCAAAACAAAACTATGCTATGTCTATTCTAACCATTCAAACTGCAATAAAGAAATGACTAAAAATAGAAATTAAACTGTGATATTGAAAAGTAAATTAACAATCAACAACTAATTAAATGATATCTATATAAAATTGAAATAAACAAGCTATAATAAAAAACTAGAAGTAACTCTATCCATCCATCAATCCTTGTCAAAGAAAACCCAAATCAAACTCTGTTCTATTCTAATTAAACGAGCTGTTTTAAACATTAACGATAAAATCATAAATCAAGAACAATCTAACATCTAATTGCATATGGGGTTAGTATAGAGACTTGCAAGTCTATTCCTAATCTACAAAAGCAATGCATGTTAACACATCTCATCATTCTAACCTACAAAAGAGAAGAAAAACAATTAAGCTACAACAAACTAATCAACTCAATAAAAATATGCATGTACAGGAAAATAAAGAGAGCAATTAAATTATGGAATGAATGAAAAACACACTGGTAGTCACCAGACTGCTGGTGGGCCCCCCAACAAGTTGTTTTCACTCTCTAAAAGCACACCACAAACCCAGCATGTCGAATTCACCATAAACATCCAAAAACATAGTTCTGGCATAATTTGGCAGTGTAAAAACTCAAAATAGAGTAAAAACGTATTTGTTCCTATCACACTGACGTATTTGATGCTTAACTTATGTATGACCATCCTAGTGGTATTTATAAGCTTACAGACCAAGTGGTCAACCACAGGAGGGTCGAACCACTTCTAAATTTGGAAAATTACAATAAATGATGCCCTAACTGATAAAACAGAGCGAGCCAATAATCGCCCCCTTTAACAACTGAAAATGAGTTGTCGAGAGCTCAGTAGCTGCAGGAGGCAAGGATAAACAAAACCCACCTGCCCGATTTTCCCATCACTGGCCGCCAATGCCATAACTGCCAAGTCGCCTTCCATTTCTATGTAATACAAAGTGATGGATAGAATGTCAGATCGAGTGGCGGAACAAGTGTCAGAATGAGTGTCAGATCAAGTGTTGTAACTAGAAACGTAATGCATTTTTTCCCTGTAACACTAGAAAAACGTGAATTGGCTCTTGGAAATCATAAAACATGATGAATTATACTTGATACAATCATTAAACATTAATTATATGTACCTTATGTCGATCATATTGTTTTATCATAAAATTCTTCAAAACGATCCTTCAAAAGATGAAAAACACATATGTACATGTGGCAAAAGTGTATAATAATCATCATGAAAGTGATCATATCTTGGGATATCAACAAGATTTTGGTATTGTTCTGGCAAAGAGAGGGTTTGTGCAAGGTAGTTTGCATTTCTTGGAGAGTGAGGCTTGGATGGAGAGATAGTTTTTAGGCTAAGTGGCTTTTTGTCGGTCTTAACTATCAAGTGAGGGTTTGCAAATTGGTAGATAAAGGTATCCCAAGTTTTCCCCTGTTTCTCTAAATCGGCTAGAACAAGGAGCTTGATAAATCCATGGTGAAAGAGACTATTATGGGGGTTATTCACATTCTTCCTCACTTGAGAGGAAATCTTCTCCAAGATTTTGAGAAAATAGAAGGGGAAGTTCAAAGGTTTGTTGAACAGAAAATGAGCTAGCAATCTAAAATGACAAGCTTTGAAACTAGAGTATCTACCTTCACATGTAATTAACCTTGTGATGACGATGAGGGGGTTAATCAATTCTTCCTTTATCCACTCCTTAGCATACCCTTTTTCTCCTGAAAGTATCTTGAATTCAGGCTTAAACACCCTGTTGTAACTTGAGCACGGAAATTCATGGTTTTTGAACCATCTATCTCCCATTCTTGGGAGCTTTGTTGTAGAAGAAATGGATTCTTCTGTGACTTGAAAGGTAATAGACCCTACATGTGTTGTCTTACCATCGAAACCAACTACAAATTGCATAGAGAGGCTCTCATTGTGGCCCTGCAAGCTAGATAGAAATGGCCCCCAACCAGCGTAAAAAAACACTTCTCTGCACTGTGCAAATTCAGGAATGGAAAACAAGTCTGCATAGGAGGAGGGTTTGTATCTCCTGGGCATTGTGACAGAGGTGGAATTCACCAAGAAAGGGTGTAATCGAGCCAAGCAGTGGCACGGATTGAACACAGGTCGAATGCATTTTGGACAGAGGACGCAATGGAAGCAGTTGGGTGTGATTTCTTAACGTAGAGGAGAGAAAATGGAAAGGGAAAATGGAGATAATGGTTTCCCAGCCTGAGTTTGGATGTATCTATAGTGGAGTAGGTTACCCACATGTGCGCACGATTTTCCATGTGTGGAGAATTTGAATTTGAAGGCTTGATTTTTGGGCAATGTAATGGTGCATATTTAGATCAATGTCCAAGTCTTTTGACTTGGACATTTGATCATAAACATATGAAGCATATTTTAATCAATGCCTGCAACCGATTTAATTGAATTTAATTGAATTTTGGTTACCTGGAATCTAGGGCAGTTATTGGTGTGTAATTCACATGGCACCTTTTTCGGCACCTCATACGACACTTCATCTGGTACCTCATACGGTACTGCATCTGGTACCTCTCACCTCATACGACACTTCATTCGAAACCTCATACTGCATCAGACTGTACTCTCTATGTTATGTATTTTTCACTTCCTATGGATAGCTTGCAAATTTGAAGTGTGTTTGACAATCATAGTGAAGCTAATGAGCAGAGGCAAGATGCTCCATGCTCACTCTATCTTCTTTCATATGACATATAACGTCAAAACCTACAAAGTGAACAAGTTATAGCAAGAATAAAACATGTATTGTCAAACCTACAATATGCAAATTGTAATGGAAGATAATTGTAATGCCCTATATTTTGACCTTAGTAGTTAGAACATTGTTGTTTAACCAATCTTGATAGTTCAAAGTTTAGCATTTGTTTGAGTTAGTTAGACTTTGTTAGAAATTGAGATATGTACCTCTAGGCCTATTTATATGTTACATGATATATGTTCACGATTGAAAAGATAGTTATTTGATTATTTGAACATGAAAAATTGTATCAAGTGCTAGATACATGTATACCCACCCAAGTTATATCGAATGTATAATAGATGCAATGTATGATGTAAATAGGGAATACATTTCTTAATTGAGCATGAATGCAAATATGGATTCTATATACCCCAGGATGTATCTACATCAATATGTGTTATTGGTGAACTAACCTACAGTGGATGATGAACTATGTGTGATAGCCAAATGACTATAAGATTGAGGTAACTGGGATGTCGTAGACATCAAGAAGATATTGTGTGCTATAAGTTGCACTTACTATTTGATTTATGATTCAAATATTACTATGATCTAAGTGGTGGGTGGTGGTTTTGACAGATGTGACAAATCCTACCCAGAGTGGATGTTTGACGATGTGACTCTAAGAAAAATAGCTGCACAATATGGCTTGATGTAGAGTGTTGACCCTAATTCTATAAGCAGGGGTGGAGGTATTTCCCACCATGGATCCTCCTCAAACCCAAGTCCCTGGGAGGACGGTACGGTTCATGCCCCTGACGGCAGGATGAGGACTGCCGGTTGCCCCGCTAGGGAAGCTTATCGATATAGCTTACACTTCCACTTACTCTGCCCCATTTGGAGTTAGAATGAGCAGTTGACGCCCAAGATAGTCTAGCAGAGGATCTGATAGGATGAAGATGAAGCGCAGGTTAGGAAGGAAGGATGCTTCATTGTTAGTTGAGAATATTGATTGGGGATTAAACATGCCACTATTGTTTACTCACTTGTTTCCGACCATGTTTAAAACCCTCTTGATTTCCTAATGGTATTTTAAGTGTGACAATGAGTTACTGATGAATTATTCTAATTTTGTTAGTTAAGATCATTGAATGATACATTTACTTGATCCCTCTGCCATTCCACATGTCTCTTTAGTGATCATATAGGAAATATGCACCAGAAGCAATGATTGTTTATCATTATACATGCATGAGATATGTGTCCGCTTTAGCCACTAATATCAATACCCCACCACGTAACACTAGTATTAATTAATCAATGTATTAATTATTAAAGTAAGCTATTAACTATTTAATTGAATGATTATTGAATATGTAAAATTATATTGCACTGACAACATCTAGAAGCATTAAAATTACCTGACCTTTGATAGACAGGTAAGTGATGAATTAAACATACGGTGGAGCAAGTTATGTACATTTTGTAAAAAGTTATCAAATAACATTTATTATCTAGCATGAGAATAAAGACTTCTATTTTATTTTATTGTTGTTTGTCACAAGTCATTTATATTTAGTTTTATTTTAATATTTTCCCAAAAATATCTAGATATGTGGAGAGGGATGGATAATGATGAGGTGGTTGAGGGACTTTGGGAAGTGTGTATTGAAACTCTTGATAAATAGGGAGAAGAAGAAGAGAGGAAGGCATGGAGAGGTTGGAGCATGATGAGAGGTTGTGACATTTTGGAAGAGATGATTTTTGTGATAGTTTCCCGAGCATTTGTGTTTTGTTGTTCTTGGGGTCATGGGCATGGAGGTCCAAGAAACCCAGTTTCTTTGGAGCTAGAGTCATCTAGTCTCTACTAGCGGAGGATTCCGCTTGTTTCCACTGGCAAGCTGGGAAAGAATACTCTGAAGGCCCAGACCACAGCATGTCCGTGAGACCACAAGCCAAGGAGGAGGTATTTTCAGATATTTGTTATTGATGTTTTGAGTATTATACTTATGTTTTAAGTTCTTAAATCTTAAAGTTAGCCTACTACTTATTTCATCATGTTATTAAATTTATCATTGAGCATGTAGAATAATTGTAAAATGAAAAATGGAATTATGCTAAAACGTAGTTATTGTGTATGTTTGAATAAATTGTTAATTGATTAGCATCCCGGTGGATAAGTGCTACAATAACCAATAAGAGTGGTTTGTTAAATAACCAATAAAGAGGACCGTTAAGAATAAGTTTAGTAATTTATATCACACGAGAGTTTAGCACTTCAAAAATAACATGACTATCAATGTAATAACTTGTATCATAGTAATAATTTACAAAATTCTTGCAAAGACTTATTTTTCTAGGTAATGATCATTTGTCAACACATGAACCCTCCCCCACACCTAAGTATGTGACACCTCAAAATCAAAAGTATAGGAAACTAGTCAATATCCCCCAATAGTTGAAGATTTATAGTATGTCAAGTGTAAAGATAAATTTCAATTGGTCTGACGAGATTGTTAGAAGATGGCCCCACCTATAGGATAAGAGGTCCTATATATAGATAAGAAGAGTTAGGAAAGAGAGTTTCAAGATAATATTAGAGTTATTTCCCAATGAAAAATTTATGGATTTCACTAACCTTAGCTTAACCACACATACTATGTCATCTTTGTCCGCAAGCACCCATACATCGTGACAAGTTTAAAATATATTATTTATTTCCATTCATATTACCATCCCTCGCTAGTTAGAATGCCCTCACGCCAGCAAGCTTGTTTAGTACTTCGACAAGCTTACCTAGTCATACCACGTGCCGCACTCCAATCGGCCAATGTAATTGCTCAAGATCCCCGACGGTTAGCCTCTTAAATCCTTAGAGATTGGCCCTCCATACTTCAAGATTTTAGTATAAGATTGCTCATGCAAGAAGATGATGGGGACAACAACTTTCTTTGCTTTTACCCAGGATGGTATTTTATGTTAGTGACGACCTTCCGTTATGGCTATTAGTGGATTGTCCCCGGGATGTAAGGGGTATTTAAGTGGATGTGGCCTATCTAAATATAGGATATAATCAAGCTATTTAGTGTGTAGTGGATGGAAACATTACTGAGAAAGAACAAAGGCACCTCAGCTCCAACTTACTTCTTCCCTTTGTACATAGATGTTATGAATAAATCATTGGATTAGACTTACTTTGTTACTCTTTTATAAATACACTTGACTCACTTACTCATGTTTATTGGAAAAAATGTATGAGAGACCTATAAGCTTGATGATTACGGTATCACTTCCTTACATACTCTAATGGTGAAGGTTTAAGAGAAACTACCATTAAAAATGCCTTAAGAAAAAGAAGATAAAAATATTTTGCAAAAATATGGCTAATTACAAGAAGTCAATATTCATTTGACAGTTTTAAAAATCACAAAATTCAATTATAACAATGTTTAGAGAAAAAAAAAATCCTTGAAACTGTGTACTCCCTGCGAAATATAGACCTACGTAAATATCTAGAATTGTCTTATTAACAAAATTAAAAAAACTATTTACATATATACAATAGGAAAATTTAAAAAATTCAACAACAAGGGGGCTTCCCCATCTACCAAGGCCAATGCCTTGTCGATTGACACACCTATAGAAAATATTCTTTGGAAATGGGCTTAAGATGAATTTTAAAGGTCCATTTACCACAAAGGAGACTTGTCCATCATCAATTGTTTTAATTTTTATAGCTCCATTGCTCATACAATGTCTACCTTGTAAGGGCCCAAACAATGAGTGGTAAGCCTGTCTCTTGAAGTTTTGAATTGGGAATCAAACAATAGAGCCCAATCACCAGCCGGAAGTGTCTCTTATTAATAAACTTGTCATGCCACTTCTCCTCCTGGTTTTGAACTAATATCATTCATTGGATGACATCTTGCCTGGTTTCATACCATTCAATTGTAGGGCTCGTTGTTTCCATGCCTCATCCAGCTCAATCCTAACTCAAGGGCAATACGGAAGGTCTCATCGAATTCTAGGTAAGCATTTGTCTCTGCATCTCATAAGGGGTATGCCCAAGGGTATTTCTCCAGGTAGTCCGGGTATGCCCACAAAGCCTGGAGCCTATTATCCAAATCCTGCTGATGTAATCAATCAGCCTTAATAATATGGTTTTAACTTTGTTTGTGGATTCTACTTGACCATTGGTTTCATGGGTGGTATGCAGAAGATTGTTTAATCCCATATTTCTCTGCCATCTCTTTCATCATATTGAAGTGAATTGAGTGCCTTGCTTGGTAACAATTTCACAAGGGACAATCAAGGGTAAATATGTCTTCATAGATGAATTTGACAAAAGACTTCTCTATCTCCTAATAGGGATTTTTCCTCTACCCATTTTGGTGACATAGTCAGATAAACCAAGATATAGTTATTCCTACGAGACATGAGTGAAATTGGTCCTATTAGTGTCAAGTGGGCCCATAATTAGTTGGTTCTACTATAACTTAAGAATGTTAAAGGCATTTTGTTAGTTGATAGGGTCTTCCTATCCTTCACAACTATCACAACTTCTCACAAACTTGGCAACATCTTTGAAAATGCTAGCCCAATAGTAACATGAATGTAACACCTTATATATTGTAAAGAGTTTGTCCGAGAAATGGCCACCACATGGTCCATATCATGAAAACTTCATAGTATTTTAGGTACCCCATCCTCTCGCATACAATTATAATAATCAAATCAGACTGCAATAAAAATATCATGACCAACCCAAGAAGAACCTATGTAATAATTTTCATGAGGTGACAAATGGGACTGTAACCTCCGAGTAGCCAAATAGTTTTCCATAACTGCAAACCATAGGGTATTTATAAAGAGGGAAAAAAAGGTGCTCATCTAGGAAACTATCATCTACAGGGATATCATCATCCTTGTTCTTTATGCTAAAAAGAAAGTCATCTACTGCATTATCTTTTCAGGTCAATCAATCTAAAGATATTAAATTCTTGTACACAAGAGCTATACCTAGTCACTCTCGCCATTAGTTATAGGTTTGTTCATGAGGAACCTAATGGTGGAATGATCGCTGTGTACAAATACTTCATAACCTCTAATGTAATGATGAAACTTGTTAATATCATGAACAACTTACAAGAACTCTTTCTAAGTGACTGTGTAGTTCAACTCGAAAGGGGACAAGTTATTGCTTACAAAATAAATGACATAGTATTGTTGGTATTCTTTCTACCCTAATACCTCCCATTGGTTGTGTCGAGGTATAGGGTGGACATAAATGGGAGAGTCCAATTAGTCTCTCTAAGAACTGGTGCCACAAACAACCTATCTTCGGGGTTTCAAAGGAATTTTGACACTGCTCAATCCAAACAAACTCAACATCTTTATTAACAATCCAAACAGAGGTGCAGGAATCTTTGTAAACTTTTCAATAAAACCATCGGTACACATCCATCATGTCCAAGAAAGACTTCAAATTCTTTTCCGAGCCCTAGGGTGGAAGTCTAAAAATGACCTCAATATTTTATGGGATCAACTTTTATCCCTTCAGATGAAAACATGATGTCCTAGAACCATTCCTTCAGTTAACAACATTTTTCGTTTTTTTCATGACTTAGGGATAGTTTCATTTTCTGGCATCTGATGAGGATTTTTCTAAGTTGTCTACCTAATTTCCCCGGTAAGTATTTCCATATATTGTGAAGTCATCCATGTAGAACTCAACACAATCATGAATAACAAGACTGATGTCATCCCTAGTACCACTCTAAGGTTGAAATGCGGAGACACGTCAATCTAAATGGCATCCCTATAGGCATAGGCGCCCCAAGGACAAGTAAAGGAATTATTGTCCTGGTCCTCAGGTTCTATAAAAATGAGGTTGTACCTGTTGTACCCATCTAAAAAAAGAAAAATACTTCTTTCTAGACAAGGCATCTAGAACTTGGTCAATGAAAGGGAGAGGAGCATTCTTCTCGTGAAAGTGGATTTGTTGAGTTCTCAAAAATCAACACAAATTCTCCATTTCCCAACCACTTTCTTTGGAACCACTACAAGTAGAGATACCCACTCCCATCGTCGCGATATGGGATAGATAACTGACATTTAACAACTTTTGAATATCCTCCTTGACTATATTCTTGAGTGTTGGGTTCATCCTCCTATGGGGTTTCCTAACACGTGTTACTCCCCCCTGGGTATATATGTTGATGCATGTGTCTGGGTGTATACCCTTCATGTTAGCGTATTCCTAGGAGAATGCTCTTGATTGTTTTTAAGGATATCTACTAACTTCTTCTGTTGGTCTTCATCTAGCTTGGAGTTTATATGCAAAACTTTCCCTGGACTAATCTAGTAGAGCACAAAGTATAAGACATGGCATACTCATCTATCTCGAAAACAATATATGTTGAGGACAAAATGGATGGATCCAATTTTTTCTTGAAATTCTTCCCAAACATGTACTCAAATTGGGAGGCGACTGTGGAAAATCCCACATGTAATAGCATAAATGAATTTTCTTAGCACATTTTCTGTTGTGTGCTCCTGAGTGCCCATGCATGGTCACTTGGCAATAAGGGTTCTTCCCAGTCCTCATTCCCATATTGACATCTGCCAACCATATTCCATAATAGGTTGAGTCGGAGGGTAAATGGTGAGCTTTGGATAGAGAGACCATTTGAGATGGTCATTTCTCCTTCTCTACGCCTAATAAATGCATTGGTTTTGGCTAGCCAAGGTCTTCCCAAAATAACGCGATGGCCTTCCCGTAGGATCCTTATAATGAATGACAAGGAAATATAATGGCAATTCCCATGAGGCTAAACTAACCATGACATCATCTAAAATCCCTTCTGGTATAACCCTAGTCTTATCTCGCTAATTCCAAAATGGTTGGGTAGGTCAGATGAAGAGGTTGTAACTATAATTATTCCAAGGTAGTAGCGGTCATACATTTATGGATGCCTTGTGGTCTGTGAGTGTTTCCAATGGAGGCATCATTAATGGTTATGGTCACTACCGGGTTTCCTAGATTCCCATACTTAGCTAGCTTTGGTTGTTCTGATATGTAATCAGAGAGTCCTCCTACCAAATGTACTATAAGAGGGTCCTTCTACTTCCTAATTGGCTTCTTAATACACAATTCTTTGACTACCTTACTATGGATTGGAATGTCTTTAATGGATTGAAGTAGGGAATTTTGACACAAATATTTTCAATTCATTCAAAATGTCAAATTCCGATCGAATTGTTGGTTTCTCAATTGCTAATCTCTCTGGACAAGTAGGGGATTTTGTAATCTATTAAGATTCACTTTGGGGAAGCTTTGGTTCTTGATTCTTTGGGATAACAACATCTTCCCACCTAGTTTCATCCATGGCTTGTTTCCAGGGTTTATTTTGCTTCTTCTTCCTCGGGATGACTACAATCAAGGTATCTGCCTATCTAGAACTTTTCCCCATCTTAGTTGAATTTGTTGTAATGGAACATGAGTAGTAACATACATCGGGAAGGCTCAAGATCTTAACATTGTTAAGAGGTTGAGGGGATTATTATTAGATTCAACACCTGGTTGTGCCTGGTAATAGTGTTGGTCCTTTAGGCATTGCATTTTGAAATTAGAAGGTTTTTGTTGTGGAATAGCAAAGGTGGTGGAACAAACCCGAAAAAGTTGCGTAGTGCCTCCTGGAACCGAGGATAATGATGGTTGGACATATGGATAGGTGGAGCTGAGGGTTTCTTTGGTTGTGTCCTCCTCCATCCTTGAATCCAAGTATGTTGGTACTGTGTAGACCAGTTTTTTCCAACTTGGTGATTTCCACTATTGTTGTTGTTGATTATAGGGTGGAACTTGAGATTGTTGATCTGGGTATGTGGGTTGATTATTAGGTTTCCATGGCCTCCTAGGAACGTAAGATGACTCCCTAGGATCCCCACTTCTATAAATGGATAATAAATCGGGCAAGGATGGACATTTCTCACTACATGGTTTTCTGTACAGAAGCCACAAACCTAAATGTTATCTAATGGGAATTCTCTTGACGAATGCTTCCTCCTACACCTTAGACAAAATATGCACATTGGTTGCATTTCTTTCCTCCTGCTTATTTTGAGTTTAGGGTGTCCTACTGGGAACCTATTGTGCTTAATATTTCTATCTTGAAGTTTTCTAGAAGATTCCCTATCTCTTCTCTTATGATGCCACATGTACTAACTATTTTTAAGCTTCTATTATAAGGGGTCCCGAACATTCTTCCTATTTTGGCTCTACTCCTTGAATAATATTTGCACATTTCACATATTTCGACAAATGGTTTATGAGAAATGTCACTTGATGCCATCAATTTAATCATCTCTAGACATTCTTTTGAAATCCCCAAGGAAAAAGATCCCTAATTGCATCCTCTCAGAGGTCATGGTATTTTGACTTCTAGGAGATATAACCAAATCTCTTCCATATAGTCTTCATAATCTTGTCTTCTAACTGTTAGATTTTAAAGATGCTGTTAATGAGACTCTTTGGTCTTGCAAGAGTCTTGGTACTTCTTAAGAAAAGATGTCTTCATGGATTCCCAAGACCTAATATTACTCCTCCCAAGTCCCCATGAACCATCTTAGTGCAGAGTCTTTAAGGGTGGCTCTAAAGATTTCTTTAGCTCGGCATCTTGCACGAGTTGTAGCTCCTCTACAAGATGTCAAATTCAAATAGGAAGGCATCCGGGTCTTCACTGCTTTTACCATAAAAAGTAGGCAGTGCCGAGAGAGGAATATTATTCATGTTGACATTTGGAGGAAATCTAAAATCTGAACTCACAGGTAGTTTCAGCTTGATTTCCTGTAGCTTCTTCCTCCCATGTCTTACATTGTTATGGTCCTCCTAATCATCCATATTGACTTGGTTTCCAAAACGAGTACCTAGGTGGTTTTTACCCTTTGAAGAAAACAAGGTTGATGGAAAGGTCTTCCTGCGGATTGGATATATGGGACTCTACTCGAGCCTATTGAGACTATTGGTGCCAATTTTGTGTCAGCTTGAGAGATAATTACATTGGGTGAACTACCAAAAAAAAAGATTCCCACCTATTCGTGGTCTAAGTGATATCTTTAAAGTTAGGTCCCCCTGTGGTGGTGTAAATAAAAGGTTGTATTGTTTGGTTATGTGGAAGGATGGAGTGGTCTTGCCTCCTATCCCAATATATGTGTTTGATGCTTCAATTTCTTGCTCTATAGTGCTCCATGTGTTAGTCCCTTCATAGACTATTTTATCTCTTTAATTCGAGCTAGCTTCTGTTTTTCAGTATCAGTCTACGGATTTTATAAGAGGAACGCTCCTTCCCCCAAAGAGATAAGAAGAACCTTGGTTAAAAGGTTTGATCTAGATTTAATGTATCTACCTTTATGGGTCTCTAGGCTTATTCAAGGAAAGAAAGAAAAAAGAAAAAAGAAAAAGCTACCATTTGATTCCTAGGTCTATTCATAAAAAAAATAAAACAAAGAAATCCAACATTGGGTTTGGGGAACGTGACTAAGGTAGATGTGTCGATCTCATCTCTCAGCCTTAAAGTTACCCTGCCAACAATCTAATTCTAAGGTCTATAAATGGTATAATTCCTAATTACTTCTTAACTTAAGACAACTCCCTTTGGCAATGACACCAAAAGTGATGGGTGTTATATGCACTAAAACACACTAAAAAACCCTCAATTAAATTTTCAACCCGAGGTAAGTAAACTAGAGTTGTAGAAAATATATGCTGAGGTAGAAGGGCCGGTAGGATTATGGTCTAATAATGAAGGTATCTATCTAAGGCTAATCTATTCAAGAAAACTCTATCTAATGAGCAAACCCTACTAAGCAACTTGAAACTAGTAATCTATGTACTTTTGGCCCAAGGGTCGATGGATAGTCCTAAAAGAAAAACTCTATGTAAAGTAAACTAGTTCAACAATAAGTAATAAGCAAACTATAAATAATGAGCAACTAACAAAAGAAAACTATTTTAACTTTCAACCTATATTCAATGAGTAACTACCTCTAAGGAAGAAAAACAAACAAGCAAGCAAAGACACCTAACCAATCTACTAAAGCAAATAAAAAGTAATAAAAAGACACTTAACTAACCTACTAAAGAAAATGAACAAGTAAGTAAAGACAACTAACCATTGCAAGCAATCAAACTAAAACTTCTCATTGAACAACCATTCAGCCTAAGAGGCAAGCGCATTCAAATGCTTAATGCAAACTATTTCTAATGCATGAAAGGAAATCATTTTATTGGAAGCAAGAAGAACTACCATGTAATGCCTAATCTATAATGAGCAAATCACATTCAATCTATCTAAGAAAAATCTATCTACTCCCTCGCAGAACAACAAATAAGGACATTTTCTAAACTATGAAAAACAAGAAACTATCTCTTCTAACCTATGAAAGTAGGAAACTATTTAATCTATGTAAGCAAGAGCACTATTCTTTAACCTATGACAATTCAAATATAATGTTGGTGGTTGATGAATGTCTTCGGTGTCAGATACTATCTTGATGTCACTTGATAACAAAGGACAATTCCAACAGTAAAAACTCAACACTAATCTCAATGGCAAAGTGAAAGGTATGGATTAAACAATCCAATGAGAATTTAGCTATGACAAAAATAATGTTAGATACCCTGGATATTCATATATGAACCATCAAAAAAACATAAGAGATCATCTTATAATTCCCATACCAATACATAAGCAAAACTAGATTCAACCATTAACTAAGAAATATAATTGCACTTTAATTCTAGGAAAGGAAATCATGTGAAATAAAACTATGCTTTGTCTACTCTAACCATTCAAACCGCAATAAAGAAATGACTAAAAACAAAAATTAAACTGCGGATATTGAAAGTAAAATTAACAACTCAAACAACCAATTAAATGAGATCTATATAAAATTGAAATAAGCAAGCTATAATAAAAACTCGAATTAACTCTATCCATCCATCAATCATTTTCAAAGAAAACCCAAATCAAACTCGGTTCTATTCTAATTAAACTATGTTTTAAACTTTAACGATAAAATTATAAATCAAGCATAATCTAACATCTAATTGCATATAGGGTTAGTATAGAGACTTGCAAGTCTATTTCTAATCTACAAAATCAATGCATGTTAACACATCCATCATTCTCTAGTTCCCGTAAAAGAGAAGCAAAGCAATTAAGCTACAACAAACTAATCAACTCAATAAAAATATGCATGTACAAGAAAATAATGAGAGCAATTAAATTATGGAATGTATGAACAACACACTGATAGTCACGATCATCGGTATTCCCCAAAGAAGTCGGTCACTTCTAAGAGCACACTACCAACTCAAATGTGTCGAATTCACCATAAAACTCAAAAATGCATTTCTGGCATATTCTGGAAATGTAAAAACTCAAAACAAAGTAAAACGTATTTGTTCCTATCACACTGATGTATCTGATTCTTAACTTATGTCCGGACCATCCGGTGGTATTTATAATAGAATAAGTGGTCGAATCACGTGAGGGTCGTAAATCCACTTCTAAATTCAACAAATTACAATAAATGATGCCTCTACTCGATAAAATGGAGCTTGTTTTCAATAATCACCCTTCTTGAACAACTAAATCGACTTTTCTGGGAGCTCATGAAGCTAGAGGAGGGAGGTAAGATAAACAAAACCCAGGTTCATTTTTCCCATCATCGGCCGGCCAATGCCATAACTACTGTGTCGCTTCCATTTCTCACAGGTAATGGCGTCGATAGAGGTCGATCGAGTGAAGGAACGAAAAGCCGGAATGAGTGTTGGATCAAGTGTCTAAACTAGAAACATAGTGGATTTTTTCCTATAACAATTTAAAACGTGAATTAGCTCTTTGAAATCATAAAACATGATGAATTATACTGATACAATCATTAAACATGAAATATACGTACCTAGTGTCAATCATACAATTTTATCATAATTAAAAATATCCTTCAAAAATAAGGAAAACACATATGTACACGTGGCAAAACCATCATGAAAGTGATCATACCTCAGACCAACACCTTCCTAGAACCATTCCTAATAATTCTTACGACACACTTCTCAACGACCATGTTTTAGTTGAGGTAGGAGCATCTAACACTGTAGAAGAGTGCTCCCCTTCATTTGAAAGACTGCCATGCAAAATTTCATGTTGGAGGTGTATCAATTTAAGGAAAAGCACCATATTCTCCAACCAATCTTCAGCGGATAAATCATCCATGGAACCCCAAAACTCGTGAAATTTTACCTTCGAAGCTTTTTGTTAATACTATCGCTACCGCTTGAGCGCTATTGCGGAACTCACAGGCATGTATCAGCTTCCCTCATATCTCCATCCACATTTGATCAATGCCTTTGACATCCCATGGAAGAATCTCCAACATACCTACCACATTTCCCATAACAACCTACTCCTTCTTAGTAGTCTTATCTCCTTGAGGGTTAGATCCCTATGGCATGGATACTATCATAGGTGTCACACCTCTTCCCAGCACCATGACATCTAATTCCCCTACGTCTTCTAAGAATGATTAGATTCATGGACAAATTCAAATTAATTAGTGATACATTTTTAATCATTAAGTTAACATAGTGGAAGGTGTAACCTTCTAATGTCAGCTGTGGTTGAACCCGCTTCCGACACCATATGTAACCTCCATACATACATCAAAGTTAGTAGATACACGTTTTTTTTTGAAACATCAGTTAGAACAAGTGTTATGTGAAAATAGCATACATCAATATTACAAATCTTCTTCTCATCTACATCACTACAAGGAAAGAAACAATTACATCATCATGAATACTAATGTATCAATCATATCTCATAAATATGTAACAATGATGACTAACCACCCAACCTACCCTAAAAGGTTAGAACCTCCAATACACATAATCACCGCTCAAGTCTAGAATTTATCTCATTGATTTTGACCATTTGAGGTCTCAGGAATGCATGAATCTGCTCTGAGGAACATGGAGGTATCTATTCCAATACCCAACTCAAATCTAGATTCAAGACTAAAAACTGACAGTAAGTTACTTAAACATAACGCAATCAATTTTGTTTTGTCACTCAATATACTAGTAAAACATTATCTATTAACATACAAAAATCACATCATGGGAAACTACTCAAATGCCTGGTTCTATCTCACTCCAATTTATTAGTCGAAAAAGTTACTATCATATTTTCTTAAAAACTTCGATTTAATATAATCAAGAGATGGTTAAAGTTATATCTTTTACTGAGAACTCAATCAATAATCATCAAGGTTTTCACACCCAACCACTTCTAGGCTCATTATACCAAGTAAGTATTTAATACAAAAGAATTTGTCTATTAATATTTATTCATATCAATGATATCCATATCACAAGATAATCTAAATGCATCCATGCTCTTCCCAAGGTTCCATTAATCAATAACATTGATTATATATATCAAAATTTTAGGGTATCATAAACCTTGTAATGCTTCCTTCAATATTACTTACATAATTGTAGAATATAATTATTGCTTTTCACTGTCAACACATTTTACAAGGAATTACAATTATTATTAATAATAATAAAAAATTGATTACAAATCTAAGGTTATTGCATCTTATTTCCAACCTCTAAGGTTATTAAGTTCCTATCTCAAGAACTCAAAACTAATTATTTAACTGATGTGCATTATCTTAGAAACTAATCATTAATGAAACTTTTGTTGTAATAGTAAAAACTAAACACTTTTAATTGACTACATGTTTACTTCAACATTCGTAAATCTAAATTGGATTCTAAAATTATTAACCAAATGAGGATAAGGTGTATCCTCATAAAATAGAATATTTAAAATCTTCAAATTAAAAAGAAATGGAGGATTAAGGAAATATATATGCATATGGTTCAAGGAATAGTAATAGTAAAATTACCATTAACGAGTTGATTGGTAACTATCATTATAATACAAGTTATTCGTTGACATAAACATTAAATGAAGGTCATGTTCCAATTAATTAATTTACTGCCAACTGTGTTGGCTAAGGCATCAACCTCCTCTATCAAAATCTGATCCAGCATTGATCCGAATCCACATTATTTTGAGAACGACATGAAGGAAGAAATACAACTGAGATATAACAATGAAATACACAAAAATATAGAAGAGAGCACAGAAATAAAGTGAAACCCAACTTCTATTACTGAATAAGATGGAAAAACGTTGTAGTACACAAACTGAAGAAATGGGGTAGCTTATCTCTAAAAAGAAAGAGATGTTGGCTACGCTTCATTCACAAGAAGATTTACGTCACACTCCATTGCATGCTTAAAGGGCCCCCTTCACCTCAATTATATATGAGAGAGAAGAGAACAATTCCCATGATGCATGTGGGATAAATTGGACTAAGTTTATAAAATTCCATAGGTATGTAAAATACTAGCACTTCTCGGGTGGCCACCCATCCCAGTACTACTCCAGATTGAGCACGGTTAACTGCGGAGTTCTAATGGGATTCGATGCATTAACACTATGTTGTAGGCGTGTACATAAAAACACTAGGAAATCATTACATGATGTGTGTAATCAACAAATGAATATGAAATTACATTCCATTCCCTACCAAAAGGGTGAATGCCATGGTTTATCAAAACCACAGGCTCGAAATGGTGATTCAGTGGAAAAGGTGGATGGCCACCAAGATCCATCTGGATCATTCCTCCCCCATTAGGTAGAAATGGTCTCCATTGTGTCAAGTTACCTTGGGAGATGGGGAGACTTCTACTAAATCTAAAGCTTGGTGTGTTGCTTTCCTTGTTGAAGAAGTTGCCATGCTTAGCTTGTTGAAGGCTATCGTGAACCTATTGCTGGAAGGGTTGAATCCATTCAACCAATATAGATGCATGATCTACCTGAGTGTGTGAGGAATTTGTTGGTGAAGATTCAACATGAAGAGTATGAAGGTTTCTATTATAACCTTGCTTGATTGGGCAGTGTGGAGACACCCCTGTAGGTGCAACAAGAACATCATGGTACTCTTCTACAATCTTGTCAATCTGCTTCTACTGGATAGAAAGGTGTTAGACTAAGGCTGTAGTAGTTATAGTGTCCTTCTGTTCACCTTCTCATCGGATTGTGAAGAGGATAAACTTTGCAGTATGATATATTAATTTTTTGCATTGTTTTGGTGGGACAATAGTTGAAACCTCCACATATATGGTTGGACTAATAGAACATAAAAAAATTCTAGTGGAGAAACATTAGATAATACCTCATCCTTGAAGGGATTTATGCCATAGCACATGCGACATTGTTGGATGACACGAAGATCTTGACCCTTGTGAAGCCACCCGATGTTGTATGTCTACTGGTGTGGTTTTGTTGGCAAATTAAACTTCTTGACAAACTCTATTGAGATGATGTTCTTTTGGCTTTCACTATCAACAATAAAATGCATTGGGGTCCCATTCACCCATATCTATGGATGGAAGAGTCACTCCCCCTCCTCAGGATCCTTTTCTGGTTGGATTTTGGATGTTTTGACAGTAGCAATGGGTTCTACATCAATGATATGTCTCTTTTTATTATTTTCTGAATCAGGGTCCAAGTCAGGGTTCGAATCTTTGTCTTTGAGCCCAACCACTAAGGATTGTTTTGAGTGACATTCATCAGTGTTGTGCCAAGGGATGTTGTGGAACTCACACCAATTTATGGTGTCTTTATTAGACTTCTCATTACCCTTTGTTTCCTGCATCTGGGAATGACTCTCTTGAGGTTGACCTTCCTTACTCTGTCCATTATTCTCCTAGTTACTCTGCTACTATAATTTTTTCTCAATTTTGACTGGATATCGATAAGCAACTCCCAGTGAGGAGATGTCCAAGAAATCCATATATGTTTGGATGTACCTGTGTAGACCACTACATTACTTCAAAACCAGGTGTCGCTCAGAGTCTTTGAGACCCATCTTTGAGCGCAAGGTATGAAATATGTTGGTGTACTCTGTCACCGTCTGGTCTCTTTTCTGACGCAGATTTGTCCATCTCATGTATTAGTCATCATAGTTTCTGACGAGGTAGAATTCCTCCTTTAGGACATCTACAAAGGCCTCCCAAGTGGGTTCTCTCCCAAATAGTGTAGATTCATCTGCAGTGCACCTCTCCTAGTAACCTTCCCACCAAGCTCTGACATGGGGAAGGGATTTAAGGAATGTGAACATGATCTTTTCACTATTGGAAATTTTTTGGACAAAGTAATAACCTTCTAGTAGATTCATCCATTTTTCTAGAGCATCTGCATCTATCTAGCCTTCAAAGAAGCGAATATCAAAATTGACTTGTACCTTGAAGGATGTTTCACTTGAGAAAGGGTTTCTTGTTGAAGATGCCTTGGCTGATTCCATCAGTAGTTTTTGAAGGATCTGAGCGAAGTTTTCCATCATCTCGTTCCTTTGTTGCATGAGGTCTTCCTCGAGAAACGTATTGAAAGGATCACCTGCTCTGTTGTTTCTCTTTTCTTCTGCCATGGGAGGTTGCTTGGGCTAGTGAGAGTGGTTGTCCTCAAGCAAAACTAGATCGAGACCCAAATATCTATACCTTGACCTCGTCGGGGACCTGGTCTGAGAAATGACAAGGAGTAGACTGCTCTGATACCACTGATCCATATTATTTTGAGAACGACATGAAGGAATACATATAACCGAGATATAACAATGAAATACAAAAAAATATAGAAGAGAACACATAAATACAGTGAAACCCAAATTCTATTACTGAATAAGATAGAAAAACATTGTAGTACACAAACTGAAAAAATGGGGTTGCTTATCTCTAAAAAGAAAGAGATGTTAGCTACGCTTCATTCACAAGAATCTTTACAGCACACTCCATTGCATGCTTAAAGGGCCTCCTTCACCTCAATTATATATGAGAGAGTGAGAGGAGAACAATTCCCACTATTCATGTGGGATAAATTGGACTAACTTTATAAAATTCCATAGGCATGTAAAATACTAGCACTTCCTGGGAAGTCACCCATCCCAGTACTATTCTAGCCTAAGTGCACTTAACTGCAGAGTTCAAATGGGATCTGGTGCATTAACACTATGTTGTAGGCATGTACATAAAAACACTAGGAAATCATTACATGATGTGTGTAATCAACAAATGAAGATGACATTACATTCCATTCCCCACCAAAAGGGTGAATGCCATGGTTTATCAAAACCACATGCTCGAAATGGTGATTAAGTGGAAGAGGTGGATGGCCACCGAGATCCATCTGGATCATCAGTTTGTGTACTACATTGTTTTTCTATCTTATTCAATAATAGAAGTTGGGTTTCACTGTATTTCTGTGTTCTCTTCTATATTTTTGTATTTCATTGTTATATATCAGTTATATTTTTTCCTTCATGTCGTTCTCAAAATAATTAGGATCAGTTAATGGGATCCGGTGCATTAACGCTATGTTGTAGGCATGTACATAAAAATACTAGGAAATCATTACATGATGTGTGTAATCAACAAATGAAGATGCATTACATTCCATTCCCCACCAAAAGGGTGAATTTCATGGTTTATTAAAACCACGGGATTGAAATGGTAATTTAGTGGAAAAGGTGGGTGGCCACCAAGATCCATCTGGATCAAGCATCTACACAAGGCTTGACTTCAAGTTATCCTTAAGTAATTCTTGAAATTTCTTACTACGACGAACCCTTATCCAGAGAAAGGACACTCTTGTTATATCCTTACTAAAAGACTAGATTTAGATTGATATTGAGTTTACTTGTCAAGACGTGCTACTCTAATAGTTGATCTCGTACAAGAAATTTTTTTGTTAAAGAACAACGACTTAAATTCTAAATAAATAAGATTACTCTAACCTTAATGAATTCGATAGTTTTTTCTTTTTTTTTTGCAATTTAAACTTCCTCCAGAGAAACTTAGGTCGACTTTTATTTTCCTACGAAATTTGGGACTACGTCTTAAGAGGTAAAATCTCCAGTCAATCGTTCATTAGGTAAAGGTAAGGATTTAATTCAATGGTTAGCATTGATAAGTTGTTTTTATTATGAACTAACTTCCTCATGTAATGATATGGAATCAACAGGAAGGATAATATCTAAGGATATGCAATTTAATTCTACAGCTTCACTGAAGTTATAATTAAAAGGTCACAAACTAAAAAAATGTGAACATGACGAAATTCAAGTTCATAATTTTTTTGCAACTTAATCAACAATGATCCTATGAAATTTAATTTCCATACTGAAATTATATGCAGTGACCAAACGGTCTACATTTTTTAATAGAAGATCTCAGTTATGGTGTCACCATGACATTTGATTTCCAGAGTGCTATTAGATTTCACAAAGATCATACGAAATCTAATTTTGACCTTCATTCATAGACAACGACCAAAAAAAATTCAGTTCCTATAACTCACAACGTCCATTACAATATTGATTTGGGATTTGCATTAATTATACATCAACCCAATAAAATTTAAACTTCAGAATAAAATTTGTAGCGACTCTACGATTTTCTATAATTCTGAAATGCAATAACTTGATAGTGACCATACAATTTCATAATTCAAGAGATGCCACTCATTCTATAGCAACCATATGAAATATTTATTTCTAGGTAAGTAAATTTATTTGACCACAATCAATATATTTCTAAGTTCAAGGTTGTGAATTCATTACAAGGATCATGCCAATTAAATTAGAACTGCAATTTAAATAACAATGAATGCCAAGTTTCAATTTCGAATTTGTAAAGATCCCAAGGACCAACTACTTTCTAAATCTTCGAAAGGTATTCAACTTGACAAGGACCATAAAAATTTTAGTTTCCAGAGCACAACGACAACTGCAACGATTTTATTAAAATCGAATTTCCATATGGTGTAAACAAATTTTACCAGTGACTACATGAATTCAAAATTTATGGATTGACAATAGTTTTATAAAGACATATGAATATCTAAAAATCTAAACTCAAGATTAATTAACGACGAACAATTTAATATCAGAGTCAGGGTTGGTAAATACAATTTACAATGAATGGAGGAAATTCGAAATTACAAGTTGCAAATAAATTTGGTAGTGCTCATAACGAATTTTTTTTACAGTAGTAGCTATATGGTTCTATAGAAATATTAACATTCTAATACACAAATTTACTCTCGATGCAAAACAAACTTCAGAAATAAAATATCAGAACAATTGAAGATGGGAATTGAGGATGTCCTTTGTTGTCTTGCACTCCTTCTTTACTCTCTCTTGCTAATCACTGAGACTTCACCGGTACCTCCCAGCCAATTCTAGGGGTACTCTTATTCCCCCTTAGTCCCTCGAGCTGCAAAGGGGGCACACAAAAGAAAACAACAAACAATAGCTCCAAGGATTGCCTCACAAGGAAGAGATTCCACTCTTTCTACAAGCTTGGTATCCCAAATCTCACAAGTAAAACACAATCCACAAAATTTTGGTAGTATAACATTACCAAGAATAAGTGAGATCCATTTCCCTTTTACACCATTTGTTTTATAGAATTTTCCCCCTTGACACATGTCATGCAAAAATAATTAACTTTTTAATTTAATTTTATATAATTATTCACCCACACACTTGTCACACTCTTCCCAAGTTGCACAAGTAATTACCCTTTTTATTTTATTTAAAAAAAAAATTCCCCCACATTCCCAAACGTGTTCCTATTTTCTCTCTTAGTTGTCCCTTTGATCCCCAATTTATCATTTACTGAGTGTCTCCTAACTAGATATTAGTTAGAGTTGGATTAGGAGTCTTCTTCTAGTTAGACTAGTGGTAGGTTGACTCAATATTCTATTCCATGTGTACTCCTATTCTCTCATATTATTATTTCTTCTATTTTTAAAAATCCATTTTATTAATTTCATGCACACATGTGCATTTTATCCAACCTTCTAAATTTTGTCCCCCTTTTTCCTAGAGTTTGGTTATATTCTCAAATATTTTAACTATGTCATAATTCATTTAGTCATTTATTTAATTTAGACTTAGACTTAGGCTTAGAATTTTGTTAGGCTTTATAATTAATTATTTATTGTTTAATTAATTATTTTATTCTAACAAGGTCTAATCATTTCAATGTTTTCTAGGACACCTATATTTATTGACTCGAGTTTTAATTACGTGACATGGCCTTCAATATGCCCCTCCATGCTCCAAGGGTGCCACTTACCTTAGACTAGTTTTGGAGGTTTGTCCGACCCTTGGATTCAACAATCCATTTAGTCAAACTTGTGAGATACTTAGGGCTTCTAAAGAATAAGGATTATGCCTTATTGCACGCCCCTTAGAAATCTTTGTGAGTTATTATCTCATTCTTCCCTCACGACATCGTGGACATCTCAAACTAGGTAATCGTTAACCTATCATTCAGGCCACGATGAGAGTGCTAGTAGGTTGTGATAGGGATGCTTCCATAGATGTCCCTCATTGTATCGTTTATGTGCATGGCTCCTTTACTCCTTATGTGAGTCATATTAGCAAGCATCATAAAGCCTTCATCCACTAACAAAATTATTGTCAATAATCCATATACATAAATCATATTGAAATCAATCATATATAACATGTGCATAAAATGAAATACTCAAACAAGTACAATCCACTCCCTGAATCAATCCAAAGTCCAAGGAAGTCCATTCATTCCATCAACATCCATAACTTGTCATGTGTCCTGCACACTCAGGAAAACTTGTCAATAGTATCTTCCAATACATATACATAAAAATAACAATAAGTCACAATACATCATCATTATCATGTATAATCCATAATCGAAATGAAATCACAATGTACCATAACCAGATCACTTGCACACAAGTGTCCTCAAAGAATAAGTCAATAAAAGTGTACTTGGTACAACGGGATGTTACACTATTATCCAATGCAGTTGGATGATCGAGATATCA
Source organism: Picea sitchensis (assembly GCA_010110895.2). NCBI lineage: Eukaryota > Viridiplantae > Streptophyta > Pinopsida > Pinales > Pinaceae > Picea > Picea sitchensis. The sequence continues at coordinate 3,242 of SNQJ01S0016302.1, read as the reverse complement.
CAGAGAAAGGCCTCAACATATTCATCATTTCTTGAGAGTGCATTTGCCACAACATTTTGCTTCCTTTTTTTGTAGATGATTTCAAAATCATAACCCCACATCTTGGTCACCCATTTTTGTTGTTCTTCTGAAGATATTCTTTGTTCCAAGAAGTATTTAAGACTTTCATGATCTTTTTGACCTTGAAGTTCCTACCTATTAGGTAAGGTAGCCATTTTTTCAATGCATTTAGTAAT
>SNQJ01S0016301.1:58740-84762 GCA_010110895.2 Picea sitchensis | reverse complement strand
AGAGAGAGAGAGAGATAATTATTTGTTTATGAGGGGTATGTTGGTTTATAGGGGTTTGGGGTTAAGGTTAATTGGGGGTTAGTGGGGATATAATGGTTAGCAATTAATAGGGTCGTAGTGGTTAGGGCATGTTGTTTAAGGGGTTTGTGGGTTTTTAAGGGGTTTGTAAGGTCGATCAAGGGTAAGGGGGTTATATGTACAGGGGATTAAGAGGTATGGACATGCTAGGGGGTTTATAGGGTTATATACTTTAAGGTTTAAGGGTTACATGCATTAGGGGGTTTATAGGGTTATATGTTTTAAGGTCAAGGGTTACATGCATTAGGGGGTAGTGATGTAGTGGTTAGGGACTAGTGAATTATGAGATAATGTTAAGTTAGTGGGGTGGTAATCATCAAGGCTAAAGGGAACTTAGAAGTTCATAGGGTTATAATAGTTAGGAGTTAAGGAAAATTAGGGTAACACAAAATTTCTACTAAATGGTAATGATACATAGGTTTGTTGAAATAAAACAATGTTAGGATTAGAGAGGAGGATGATCAATTATTATGGTCCCTAAACCCATTAGGGGATTATGTGCCAAAAGTATGTTATATAGAACTTGTTGAGGAAGGAAGAGAGGAACAATATGAATGGTGGTGGAAAATATTATGGAAATTGAAATGTCCAACCAAATATTTTTTTTGTATGGTTGATATTAAACAATAAGGCTCCTACATGGGACATTATACAAAAAATGATCTTTATTGGTCTTAGATGGTGCATTCTATGCCACAAAGTAGAAGAAACAAATGCACATATAATTATGTCTTGCTCTTTTACAAAAGAAGTGTGGAAGGAAGTGGAGAACATGTCAAGGCTCCAAAATGTTTGGTTAGGTGAGGATGTTAAATTGACTTTAATGTCATAGTATGCTAACAAAGATACAAAAAAAATTATAGGTCTTCCCTTAAACATTGCATAAACATTGCATGAGGATTTTGGTTGGTCAGGAACGTAAGACCCTTTGAAGGAAAATAGACTATTCCACTAAAATGTGTTGTAGAGGCTCTAAACATATTAAATGCATTCCCTCAACCTAAGGAGAAACAATCATCACTTAATCATTCAAAAGAGAAAATAAATTTGAATATTTAATGAGCATACTTTGATGGTGCCTCTCACGAGAACCCATCTAGGGGTGGAACAGAATGGATCCTATTTTTATAACAAAATCATGATTTAAAATTTAAAGATGAGATTGGGATGAAAACAAAAAAATTGTGTAAATTGATGGCCGTCAAACTAGTTTTAAAACTAGTTTGAAGTTTTAAATATGACTAAAAAAATCAAGTGTTTCTCATCTTCAACTATATGGTGATTATCTACTCGTTATACATTGGATGCGCAAGAAAATAGATTGAAAAACTTTACAACCCGTATTTAATGATGTACAAAAGGCTGTTATATTTTTCACACATCTATAGGACAAGAACATGAATGCATACGAACTCTGGAAAGCTAGCTAGTTTAGAGTTGGAACGAGGAATTTGGATGGTAACTATACAAGATGAAGGGAATACCATGGAATGTGAACATGAGCCTTGGATAGAGTTTGGTAATTTTATATATATATATATATATATTTAAAGAAAACAATGCTAGAAGACAAGACTGTGAAACTAAATATCTCTTGTTAAATTTAATTTAGAGAGGATGATAAACCAGGTTTAAATATCTGCAATTCAAAGCCTTCTCAGGAATGGTAGATGTGTACAGTGTTCTTTGTTCTCTATATAGGCCATGATGGCCGAGTCATAGAATCCATCACTCATACCACCAATCTAGATAAGGAGGTGTAAGATCATATGATGGACGGTCACAATGTCAAAAAGAAGCTTCACATTCTGGTGTTTCCATGGCTGGCTCAGGGTCACATAAATCCTTTCTTAGAGCTCTCAAAGGCTCTCGCANCTCATACCACCAATCTAGATAAGGAGGTGTAAGATCATATGATGGACGGTCACAATGTCAAAAAGAAGCTTCACATTCTGGTGTTTCCATGGCTGGCTCAGGGTCACATAAATCCTTTCTTAGAGCTCTCAAAGGCTCTCGCAATCCATGGCCACAAAGTCTCATTCCTCTCCACGCCTGTGAACATTTCCAGAATCAGGCCTTCGTTACAACTTCACGAATGGCCGGGCCGAATCGATCTGCTAGCATTGCCGTTACCGCCCACGGAGGGCCTCACTCCCGGCGCGGAATGCACCGCAGACATCTCGCCGGAAATGGCGTTTCTGCTCTCGAAGGCCATGGACGGGATGGAGAAGCCGTTCCGAAGCCTTCTCGGACAGCTCTCGCCGGATTATCTTGTCCACGACTTTCTCCAGTATTGGACGCAGAGTGCTGCTGCAGAGATGAACATTCCGGCCATTTATTTCTCACTCTTTTCCACTGCATTCTGTTGTCAGGTGTTCCACCCTTGTAAATTGCGGAACAAGGAAATAACCGCCGAGGAGCTGGTGGCTCCGCCCCTGGGGTTTCCGTCATCGGCGATCACGTTCAGGTTACAACTTCACGAATGGCCGGGCCGAATCGATCTGCTAGCATTGCCGTTACCGCCCACGGAGGGCCTCACTCCCGGCGCGGAATGCACCGCAGACATCTCGCCGGAAATGGCGTTTCTGCTCTCGAAGGCCATGGACGGGATGGAGAAGCCGTTCCGAAGCCTTCTCAGACAGCTCTCGCCGGATTATCTTGTCCACGACTTTCTCCAGTATTGGACGCAGAGTGCTGCTGCAGAGATGAACATTCCGGCCATTTATTTCTCACTCTTTTCCACTGCATTCTGTTGTCAGGTGTTCCACCCTTGTAAATTGCGGAACAAGGAAATAACCGCCGAGGAGCTGGTGGCTCCGCCCCTGGGGTTTCCGTCATCGGCGATCACGTTCAGGCCGTACGAAGCGCGGGATATGTTAGTTTTGTACAGAGGAATACCCGGACACGTCGGTCCGATGTATCGGTTGGCTAGTTGCCTGGAAGGATGCGTGGCGGTAATTGTGAAATCCTGCTTTGAAGATGAAGATAAGTATATTCGCTATTTAAATGACGCCATCGGAGTTCCCGTGCTCTCCGTCGGCCCGCTCACGCCCGCCGTCCAGTTCGGCGCCGATTGCAGCGAGGGCTCCGATCTGCTGGAATGGCTGGACCGGCAGAGGGCGGCCTCGGTCGTGTTTGTGTCATTCGGCAGCGAGGTATTTTTGTCCGGAGACCAAATCCACGAGCTAGCGCTGGGATTGGAGGCGAGCGGGTTCCCGTTCCTCTGGTGTCTTCGTATCCCGCTGTATTCGGACGGTGGCCGAGACGATCCGCTGAGATTCCTTCCCGAGGGATTCGAGACTCGAACCCAGGACCGGGGGCTTGTCGTCGAGGGCTGGGTACCGCAGGTACGGATCCTCTCGCATTCGTCGGTCGGTGGGTTTCTGAGCCACGGGGGATGGAACTCCGCCATGGAGTCACTGAGCTTCGGAATACCCCTCATGATTCTGCCCATTCAATATGACCAGGGCTTCAATGCCCGGCTAATAGCCACGGAATTGAAGGCGGGGATCGAAATCGAAAGGGGAGACGACGGCTCTTTTCTGAGAGAAAAGATATCTAAAACACTAACAATAGCAATGTCGGGAGAGGAGGGGGAGAAGTTGAGATCGAAGGCGGCCAAGGCCTGTGATATTATAGCGGCCAATAAACAGAGTTATATCCATGATTTCATCCAAAAGCTTGAACAGTTGGCTGAAGACTACAAGAAGAAAAAACATGTAATGTAATGTTGTTACTGTGAAAAGCATTATAGATCAAAGATATGAAAATGTTGTTAATGTAACGTCGACGACAAGCTGTCAACAAAACTGTGGTTCTTCCGACATATTCTGAACAGATATGAAAATAGTGAAGCTTTTAGACAAGGTGAGAGAAGTCAAGCAGGATGGGTCAGTAATGCCACTAGCAGTATTATCAGTGCTTTAAATGGTGTTTGCTGTAGAGAATTTGATGGCCTACAGCGTTTCTGTGTTTTCCCATTCATCTTCTTCAAATTATATCTGGGTTGAGCGCAATGATCATTCAAGATGTTAGAGTTGCAATCGATTTGAGGAGTTATTGTTGCTGCAGCATCAGATATTGATTCTGAATGATTTTCTGCATATGTATACTATATAAGGTATTAGCAAATGTATTCTTCTCCTCTGTGTGAACTTCCTGTACACGGATTCTTCTCCTCTGTGTGAACTTCCTGTACACGGACAGGTGGTCTTCCTGTATATGTCATAACAGATTTTATCAAATCTGGTGGTCTTTATCTAATGACGAACAGCCTGTGACAAAAGCTTTTCATCCACAAGGCGTTTCAACTTTATGCTGCCTCTACTATCGTGTAAGATATTATTATCTTTTCATCCACAAATAGCGTTTCAACTTTATGCTACCTGTATCGTGTAAGATATTATTATTCCTGCCTCCGGTAGGATGTATAGCGATTGATCCCAAGTCAATCATTGCAACAAATTAATTTTTTTAATTTGTGAAGTTTTGATTGTGTTTTATAGAAATTATATATTATCATACCTCCGGAAAGAGAATGTGGAAGTGAACAAGGCTGCATGGCAGCCTAAACCTGCCGCTATGCAGGTATAACAAAATAAAATAATAATTGTATTGAATCCATTGCATGTGTCGAGATGAGTAACAAATTTATTTGTTGAATATGGCAGGCAAGCGAAGAGATGCATTTGAACAACTAATCACAATTTAGAAAAATGTTTTAAAATAATTAAAAAAATCTAATTGTAATGTTATACCTTTAAAAATGTTCAAAACTATTTTGGTCAAACCCCAGCTAATAGACGATCAATAGCATATCCAATACTATATACCACCGCAAACGGCAGGTATAATAACCAATATCCCTTCACATTATTTTGAATGATCTTAAAAAAACTCAATTTCATAAAACATTTAAATTATACATTGTAAAACGCTCAAACTTATATTTAAGGTTAACACTCAAAATTTGTAATATAAAAATAAAACTTATATTTAAGTTTAACCCTTAAAAAAATTTGAAAAAAAAATACAAATGTCATCAACTTTGAATTATACAAAATATTATATTATTTTATTTTAACTTTAACACTCAAATAATTGTGAAAAAAAAAATACAATTGTCATCCATTTGAATCCTACCTACAAAATATTATTTTATTTTATTTAAATGTGCCTACGAAAAAGGTACCCATTAAATGAGAACAACCAAAAAAAAGATTGCATATCCATGCCAAAAAAAGAAAGGGTTATTTATTTAACAAGATGGGCCCCCAACTTTTGACAATATATATTAAAAAACAAGAAATATGTATTACAATTACATTGGGGGAAGTGAAGGCAGCAATAAGACTTCAAAGTTTTTGGCCAATAAGATATCACATAAATGAGATTTAAAATTTAAAATAAATAATTATTTTTTAAAACTTTGGATAAATGAGTGTATATTTTATGGTCAACCATGAACTAATAGAAAGTCAAGCCTAACTCAAAGCTATATACCATGCCTATCGACAGGTATAATAACAACCATAAGTTGTTTGAAGATAAGACAAGTGTGCATGGTTAGCAAATAAAACATTGTATTCATAAATAAATAGATACGTATCAAAATAAAATTTGAAGTTGTAGAGTGAAAATGAAAATGAAAGAGAACATGTTTGGTTAGACTAGAAGGACATCAAGACAAATGTGGATATAGCCATAGTAAATGGTTTGAGAAAATTAGGAAGTAATGTTCAAAAGATTTGATTTTAGGAAATGATCAATCAATAGCTTTCTAATAACTAAATATATTTTTAGTGTATTTGATGCAAATGCAGCTTTATAACAAATCAATGCATGTGGTGAAATCTATGTTTGATTGCATGACTATTGTTGAGGGCAAGCCAAACCAATAATAGATCATTAAATATTTAAATAGACATAAGAAGCACAAATCAACCCTCTACTCAAGTAGATAGTTGAACAAAACATGATACTCTAAAAATAAATATATGGCTATGGCTTGAGGCAACATCTATGCATCCCATTCAAAAAAAAATTACAACATATGAAAAGAAAATAAATAAGCAACCACTTATCTTTGATAATACTAAGGAGAAATAGTGAAGAAAGACATGAAAGATTAGAAATATATCAGTGATACAATCCTTTCAATTAAATTTTGTGAAATCGGTTTTAATTTTGGATTTATCATGGATGAGAATTTGAAGTGTTAAATTTTTACACTTTCAAAATGTTATACCAAAAAATAGTATTTGATAAATATCAAAATAGTATATCTCATAAATTCACACATGGATTACAATAAAGCTAACTTAGTTTTAATTTTGGATCTATCATGGATGAGAATTTGAAGTGTTAAATTTTTACACTTTTAAATGTTATACCAAAAAATAGTATTTGATAAATATCAAAATAGTATATCTCATAAATTCACACATGGATTACAATAAAGCTAACTTGGTTTTATCACCCGTGAGAATTTGAAATGTTAACTTAAATTTTACACTTACAAAAAGTATACCAAAAGATATTAGTAGAAAAAAAATTAGCATTCCATAAATTCTAACATGGATTATAATACATGGATTTCATCTAGACAAATTTTATTATTGTGTTACACATTTGCATTTAAGTGCAAAGTGAAAGTTAACTTCAAAAGGAAAATTAGTTGTTTTATTATTAGAAGACACACATAATACATGGATTTCATCTAGACAAATTTTATTATTGTGTTACACATATTGCATTTAAGTGCAAAGTGAAAGTTAACTTCAAAAGGAAAATAAGTTGGATTGAGGGTAAATTTTCATTTCTAAGCATAAAACAAGTTTGATCACTACCTAAACAAAAATAATGAAAAGCAAGAGGGAGGAAATTGCTAAGTGATATGAGCGTTCTCCATTGGAGAGATTGTTGGGATGCTTGCAACAGTTGAAATTCAAGGTCCTTACACTACAAATTTTGGATCCATAGACCACTAAATATTCACATTTCTTGTTTAAAATTTAAGTGTTGAATAGTTTTGCAAACTCTATTTCTTCACAAAAGTACATTTTCCCACACTGCCATATGGGTTCCCCCCTTGAAACCTGTGCATAGACACATAACTATGATATAACCTTTTTAAACAGAAACAATCCCATTATTTTTGGTTACCTTTTACAGAGTTGCATCTCAAGAAAATGAAATCTGCAGATGCAAGTTTAGAGAGATAAATTATTCTGGTGATGAGAAGAAAAGCACCCTATCCTACTAATGTCGGGAGGATCAGGGAAATAAGAAACATGGCCTATACTAAACAATATGGGAGTTTGCTTTGGTATTCAAAAGAACTGTATAATGGTCATCACAACCCCATTACCTACCCTTGTTATTCTAAAATGAGGTACAAAATCTAATTCATGAAGAAGTGGTAGCTACCATGTATTATCAAGTTTTCAACACCAACTTTCATTATGCAGTAGTGTTTTAAAGAATCATGAACATAACCTCTTTCACGAAAGGCTAGAATCTAGATGTATTTCCATCGATGGATGGTACCCATCACCATATCTCACCTGGTTCTTGAGACATCACAGATTGTGAGAATGGTGGGAACACTCACTAGTTTTATTTTCTAGTGAATCACGATGCCCTAGTTGCCTCCTCATTTGCCTAAATCATGACGATCCAACTGCCTCCTCCACTGCCTCTTAGTGCCAAAAACATTTCACCACCAACATTTGACACTTGGATCAAATATGTAATAACAATATACTCATTATGAGCTTGATGTGTCACATCCATGGAGAGAAATTGGGTGGGGAGGATAATACTGCATCCCACAACAATTTGGGCTAGACACAATTGACATATGGTCTATATGTATATATACATAGTGGATTGTATTACATATTGGTTCTATCAAAATGAATACAAATTTAATACATATTCTTACGAGGTCAACAACCCATAACAAAGTAGGCGCATCCCCATCATAGGGGGCACAAATCCCATAATCGTTTGGAGGGTGCACCCCTACAGGTTAGAGTGCATCATCCTACACTTTGTGTGGGAAAAATGGACCGTGACATGCACCCAAGGAGTGGGTACATGAACTATGGCTACTTTATACAAACTTTTACAACTGAATAAGGGTCATTTTATATATGAAAAATCAAAATAAATTCAAGCATTTATGGTTCACTTTTGCAAAGCACAAGTGTACCACAAATGCACTACATTGTGCACAAAAGGAGTGGGTGTGTGCACCTTGACTACTATTGTATAACTGAAGTACTAATTTGTATATAGAAAAAAATTAAAATAAATTTTATTTTGATTTAACTTGAATATCACAAGTGGCCATAACTATACCTACTTAAAACCATAAATCCATTACACTGAAACCCTTGTTATAGGAAAAAACCATTTTTTCAATATCCTAAAACTGCACAAATAAATCTACACACTTTTTCATGCCATACCTACCTATAGTATTTATCAAATTAAATGTATAGTGAATTATTTACTAAAAGTGATTGTAAACACTTACTTAACAAACATTTTTTTTCTTGACTTTCCTCTTTTCCATGTAAAGTTGTCCAACTTTCTTACAACTTTTGTATTTTCTTCCTTGAAAAAGAGTAATATTTCTGATTCTATTTTCTCTCCTCCTTTATCTCCTAAATTTTGCAAGTTACAACTCTTAATTGCTAAAAAAATAATTGCATAAAAAATGACAAAATGGAATTATTATTTACAAAATTGATATAGGGAAAACTATGCAACTTCTAAAATCCATTACAAAATGTTATGTATTATTCACAACATTCTAAACATATAAAAGCATTTAAAAACTTATAAGTTCCTTGATATTTTGGAAACAAAATAAAATGTTAGTAACATATTTATGCAAAATATGCAATTCTTTTAAACACATTTATAGAAGAAATTCTAAACTAAAGAAGTGGCAAGACATGGTATCTAATATGAGCTATTTATTTTTTGGGTATTGATACTTGGATAATTACAGTTCATTATTGCAAAGTATTATATTTAGGTTCGATTAAAGGTATGAGTGTTTGGAAGTATATTAAATTTAAATTAGGAGTGTTTAAATTTAAATTGTATTTTGATTTAAGTGGAATATGTGGTAATTCAATCTACTAAAAAATGAATTACAAGGAGACACAATGCTTCTTAATCTTTATTTGAAATACTCTAAAAAGACACAAGTAAAATTTACAAATGAATTACAAAAAGACACAATGCTTTTTAATCTTTATTTGAAATATTCTAAAAAGACACAAGTAAAATTAACATAAAATAAAAATATATACTTTTGCATGTCATATTTGGCTACAATGTTTAACAAATTAAATGGATAGTAAATTGTCCACTAAAAATTATTTGTAAAACTTTATCTTGTAGACTTTTTTTAGGATTTCCACCTAAAATTAAATTAACCAACATTTTTCTAACTCTTCAAACATTTGTTCCTACCTTGAAAATCATAATATTTTTAGTTTTGTTTTCTCCTTTTCTATAAGTTGTAAATCTCATGACTTGCACACAAAATAGAAATAACAAAATAAACTTATTATCTACTATATTGATATAGAAAAAAATATGCAACTTTTTTTCAAAATCCATAACAAAATATAATGTATTATTACAACATTTAAAAAAAATAAATATATTTAAAAACTTTTAAATTCTCAAATACAATTTTGTAGTAACATTTTCAAAAATTATAAAAAAAAATAACATATTTAAATAAAAATATTAAATTGTGCAAAACACATTCATGACATATACTATTAAATAAGACCTGCATTCTAACTCTAAAACGAAGTGTTCAATTTCTTTTGATGCTTTAGACTTCATATAAATAATTGACACATAAACTGTATTTATATAATTTCTTTTTAAATCCACAACTCTCTCTCTATATATACAACATTTTCTATCAATACAAACATTTACCAAAATCTATCAATTTATTGCCTCATACTTTGAATTTCTTGCCCACACTCTCACGTAAATTTCTCATTAATATTTTCGAAAAAGGTGAAAAGTTAAAAGGTATCTCTGCACAATATCAGCTTGACTAAGAAATGTTAAAAATTAAAAGTAAAATAATGAAATCAAATTTCCGGGAGCATCAGCTTTGAGGTGAGCCATTGATTTCCAGCTATGGCCTTACTCAAAATAGCTAAAACACTTATTTATGCAATTTCTTTTCAAAACCCCTAACAAAATGTCATATAACACTTATTTATGCAATTTCTTTTCAAAACCCATAACAAAATGTCATATAGGATTGCACAACACCTTTAACAATATTTCATAACATTTCCCAAGAAAATTAAATGGTGGAATGTATTTGTGCAAAGTTGCAAACTATGCAGTTCTTCTAGAGATAATCATGGTAGACATTTTAAGGTAAGCCGTTCATTTTTGGCTTCAACTATATCAAATTCAGACAGCTGTCTGACTTCTGAGTCGTCAGACAGCTTCTGGTCCTCATCTTTATCAGCAAAATAGAACAACCTGTGATGACAGAGGTGCACATCATTAGAGTTAACCCATTGACAGAGTGTTAGTTTGCTGGCTTTGCTTTACTTGGATTCAAAAGTGTTTGACAACTTAAAACATATAAAGTGGATTCCCTAAGTTCTTACTTTGCATATATTGAGAGAGATGTACCGTTGTATCCTTTTGACAGCATTGGAAAGCCCTTAGAGTCAAGTTTCTCTAAATCATATTGAACAGAAAATGGAAGGTTGTTTTAGGTCAAAAAAATCTTCCAATTTACACTATGGCGTGGTGTTTTGGCATTATTTCAGCCATCATTGATATATTACAAGCAGTTCGATGAGAAGTTTTGGTATCGTTGTTGCAGCAACTTGATCTGAGATAAGAGGTTTTCCGCTCAAGTACTCAGAAGGATCTATGACAAGACACTGAACTTTCCCTTTTAGGTTGTGGATTATCCTGTTCTTTGCAGGGTTTAAGGTAGGGGATCTGGGGAAGGATGTTAGTCAGTATCAATTTTATCAGTAAAGTTCTTACTTTATTTTCGCTGAAACATTTAGTTTTATCATCAAATTCTAAATTGAGAATCCATGAAAAGCAAAGAACAAAAGTAACACTCTCAATTGAAGCATCTGGAAAATTAAAAAGAAACGAAAGAAAAAAATAAACCATTGTTCTTCACCCACTTTGTAAGAACGTTATAATTTGGAGATCCATTTGAGTTAAGGAGGCCACCCCATTTTTCATATAAGAAGATTGAGATAATCTGTTGATGGAAAGCAATTGTTGATACCGTTCTCTTGCCAATGGAAAGCAATTGAAGAGATTACTTGCAAATATTGTTGTCAATGCATGGCAATGGACAAATTTGAGGCTGCTCTTATCAATGATTTAAATCACTGAAAAGTGGACCTCATAAACACTCTGGGGAAATGCACCTGGTAGCCCAATTATCGCCAATACACAGCTTGTCACTTTGAATGGAAAAGTCACAGGGTGGCCAAATAACTCAGGGATTTGAACCACAATACATGGTAATACACTAATAATCATGATCCAGGCTGAAATTTTTGTTTGGGAATCCATAGATATGCCAGTTCATATGACAATGAAACACAAAAAATCATCAGCTTAGCTCAACCTTCACAATAATAACTTTAATAACTTCAGACTTTTTCACCTAATACACAGAAAATATGAGAAAATAACGTATATATGTCATCTAAAAGAAAAAATAAAATTCGTACATAGATTAAATTGAAAAGATCTCAGTGCTAAACGCAACAACAATCGTGAGTGGTTTTCTGATGGTAAATGTATATATCATTCCAGATTCATACTAAACTCTCTTTACAAAGCTTCATGATAGTTGCATAAACTATATTTGCTGATGGTAAATGAATAGATCATTGGAGATTAATAATAATCTCTTTTATAAGTGCAAAAACTATTGAAAACTGTTGGAAATATTAATTACAAGTTGTGAGATTCACTCTTAAGTAGACTTTGTCTGTTACAGAAAACAAAGACGTTTAGTGTGTCAGACACGTCAAACAAGAGTGTTAGCAGGAGTTTATTTAATAAGCCGATCTTTATCTTTCTTGAGCTCTGTTATGGAGATGAGAGTCGAAATTTATCGTCATCTTAATTGTTATTCAGTAGTTTCCCTCTACAATAAGTTTGGTTTTAGTCTTTATATGTCTGAGTCTGTAGTTAGTCAATAGATACACAATACACAGAGAAAAAGCAACAACAACTGTGAAGTGTTTGAGAAGTGTGAGAGCACACGCTGTGTGTTTTGTAAGTAAGTCGATAGAGTCGAAGCTCGACATAGTTTTGTACTCTGTATTAGTGTGCTACGCCTAAGTTTGAAGATATATAACAAGTATTTTATGTGTTGACATATTTCTGAGTTTCTGTTGTGTTTGTGATTTTATGTGTTAGAGAGTAGCACAATATCAAGAAATCATTTTGTTTAGTGTTGTTATCACAACGCGTAGTATATTGAGCACTCTGTGAACTGTGCAGTAAGTCCCGAGAGTTCAGTGAGAAAGAAGTTCATCGCACGGTAGTTGCAACTACGCTGCATAGAATTTGTCTACGCGTTGTAGATCTAATATATGGTATTAGAGCAGGTTTATCAGAGCAACAACTCTATTGTAAAGAGAAATCATGGCTTCTACTTCAAATCTGCAACCTCCCACTTTATAGGAAAAAATTATGAGTTATGGTCCTTGACCATGAAGGCGTTGTTTCAGGGTCAAGATGTATGGGAGATAGTCGAGAATGGTTATGTGGAACCAACAGATCAAGAATCATACAATGCACTCACACACGTTGAGAAGGATGCCTTGAAAGATAAAAGGAAGAATGATGGAAATACAATGTTTTACATACATCAAGCCATGCATGAGAGCATACTCCCAAGAGTTGCATCAACAAAGCAAGCCAATAAAGCATGGGACATATTACAAACCTCTTATCAAGGTATGGACAAAGTCAAGATTGTTATAATATTGTGCTCGTTTAACCATAGACAATGCTATGTACCGTTATCACCCAATCATAGGAACACAACCACCCCCGAGCATCGTAACCTTTGACATATAGAAGGATTCTAGGAAGTCATAATAGAACCAATAGATAAACCAAGAGAGAGAGCGTGCCTTTCTCCAAGGATAGCACACCAAGCATAAAGTCCAAAAACCAGAAACCAAGACCATTACCCAGCTGTAGTAGTTGCAGTTGCACTCCTCCTCTAGACTTGTGCACCACTTTCTTGAGTGTGAGTGTGTTACCAAATAAGATAAAGTGCCTTCTATTTATACTAATCTCTCCAGGTGAACATGTCTCTCTTCAAGCAGGGCCAACTTGTCCTTTTCTGCATATAATACTTCAATATTACTTATTCTACTGAGCCAACTTGTCTTCTAGGGTTTTCACACATTTGTTTAGGTTTTCTCTTGCTTCCAGAATATTCTATTCTAGTCAAAGGTTTATCCATGGAAGTTAATACCTCCCACAACTATCAAAACATCAACACTCCCTCTTAGCTAGGGAGGTATTTAACCGTTCCCTTTTGGTCTTCATATCCTTGCTCGCTATGCCATGATCCTCTCATCATGGTTATGCAGACCATGCTACTGGTAGAAGAATTAGGTCACACATGGATACACCTATGTGGACCTATCAAAATCGTCTAGGGGCCACAACCCACTAGAGAATACTAGAGCTATACCTTGTAGTGTGTCACCATCATTGCCATGGGCTACACCCACATGAAGTGCTCACCCATGGCTACACCCATGTCATGAGTATCATCATTATTATCGTCATTATCCATCCATGTCACATGGCATAAGACCTACATGGTCTTGCAGAATTGTAGCATCATCATAGAACATCACTATCAACATCATCTAGTAGTAATCTGGCATCAAAACATATCATCGTACTTCTTCTTGGTATTCTTCTGTCATAGAAAATATCACAATATCCATGAGCCTCATTTAGTTATATTGATGATCCATATCCACCACCATATGTCTAGCACCTCAGGTCATTCTTGTCCCATGACAAGAATCATGACCTCATCAGAGCCACATTCACCTCATGGTTGATCCTCTCATAGGATCACTCTGTGAATGCATTTAGCTCGATGTTATTGGACACATGTGTCTAGCACCTTGGGTCGTTCTTGTCCCATGACAATAATTATGATCACATCGAAGCCACAATCACCTTATGGTGATCCTCTCATAGGATCACTCCATGAATGCATTTAGCTCAATGCTATCAAACACATGGAATTGCACCTCAAGCACCTTGAGTCTTCAATCCATCGAAGACTACATTGGGGCATATCTACTCCATATGTAGATGTTCCCTATCTTACCTATTTTTCAACCCAGTTCCCATGGAGATAGAGTCGGCCCGATGCTTATCGGGGCTACTCACCTACTCGTGATTTAACTACTCACCCACTCATGAGAGTTTCAAGGCCTGATGCAATTCACACATAGGAGATCTAGCAAGTTAAAAGCATATCATATCATATTATCTATTTGATGATGTTCACTATTTTGTGCAAGCATTGTAAAGTGGTCTAGCTTTTTGATATTTTAAGAAAAGGGAAAAGCATATCATGGAGGCTTCTTGTTTTGAAAATTGTGATGAATTGACTTAACGAGTATTTTTAGACTGAAATTTGTTGAGGACTTGAATCAGTTTTAATAGTTTTCTATTGTTTCTTTTGGTAGATGAAATTTATCCTTTTGAAATGTTAGTATATCGAAGAAAGAGGAACATTTTATGGTCTTAAACTAAACAAATAAAGTCAATGGATTGATGGAAACAACCAGGGTCCATACTACCTAAAATCAAAAGGATTCTAAGCATGCCACATCCAAGACACTTATGATATCTACTAAGGTGTACCTCTCATAGATGTAATAGGAAATCATTGAGTGGGCTAGTTACAAGACTCTCTAAAATTTTAATATACTCAACTGTAACAAAAAATCATTTAATGGCCTAGTTACAAGACTGGCAGAAAATTTAATGGTATATTTCTATGTGTAATAGATTCAAATTTTAATAGTATATTTATATGTGTAATAGATTCACTAGTACATTGGGCCCATTTTCCGATGATTTACCAATCTATATTTATCTCCACAATGTCACAAGTATGATGAAGGAAACAATCGGTTTTTCATTGTGTTACCTATGTCACCTTCATCGCAATTACGAAATTTAAGAGTGCATTGCAACATAGACAAAAACATCCATCGTAAGAGAGGCTAACGTGCCCCAATTAATTTGTCCCAAATCCATAACATTGTTTTCGCTAGTACATCAGACGATCGACATATTTATGTAGTAAGAGAAACCAACTATCGATGAATTTTTCCTAATAGTTCATCACAATCACATCATGTGGTCGTTGCTAGTACGCTAGAAGATTGATTCCCACCCGTCGTAAGAGAGACTAATTAGAAATGAATTTTTCTTGGTAGTTTGTTCCAACAACATCACGTGATCGTCTCCAGGACGTCAGTCGATTGACGAAAAGATGAAAATCCTTAGATGTATCTTCAACAATAGATTATCACATTTCGGTTGAAATATCAACAATTTACCGATGAATATACTATATGTCTGATGTTTTGGGTGAGGAGGAAAAAGCTACTCTAGTTGAACCATCGACGAGATAGATCATCAATGGTCCAACGAAGGGATATTATTTATAAAAATAATATATTGGTTCTTCTGATGTATTGGTTCCCTGCTCCCGAGGGAGTTTATGATCCAACTTTTGGTCCAATAGATCAATGAGGAAGTTGTATCACATGTGGATAACCTCTTTTCCATTTCCCTAGTTACTGTGGCCATATTGAATTTGTATTACCAATGTACAACCCATTGATTTTTAAGTCAACTGAAAAGCTAATGAAATACATGTGCATCTTCTATCATCACTTTAAGATCACAAGGGAGCATATTAAAAGATAGGATGAATAGCTCAATTTCATTATGAATGAGGATATCATTGGTTATAAAATCCTAGGATAAGATTTAGTGGATGATGAACTTCTATCAAAAGAGAAGAGGGAGGAACATCCAATTGATTAGAAAGATTATTTTACTAAGAGAAGAGGGAGGAAAATCCAATTGATAGCATTTAATCCCTCTTCTGTAGTTTGGGAAGTTGATAAATTGAGATAAGTCCTTTAATTATTAATTGTTTAAGAATGTTTTTTCCCTCAATTCTTTATGTTTTTTCCATTGTATAGGATGATGTTCATGTTTGAGATACTACTCTTGTTTTGTGCTAGTAATACATAGATCCAATTTGATGAAATTGTTGTTGTCATTTTTTTTTATAAATATGGTATTTATGATGAATGAATATTAGATTGGTTAATTTATTTTGAGTAAGTAGTTGAAATAGTTTATTAGCCAACATTTGTGGAGAATTTCATTGAACTTGTTACCCTTATTGTAACTAAAAGACTTAAAGGAGTCATATCACTAAAGATAGGGATGGGTTGACTTAACAAGTGAAATCCAATAATAGTTCTAAGGGGAAGTAAATATTCTTATGTGGAAGAAAAACCCTCAACATTTACATAGTTAAGGGAAATCAAGCATGTGAAAGGAGAAGTTGTATTCCATTTTGATGTAAGAATCAATGACTTAATAAGAAAACTCAAATATCACCTATTGGAAGTAGAAGATATAGATTGGTTTATAACAAGGATCATAAACAACATTAGAGAACACATCCAAAAAAACCATCTACAAGGATGTAAGAATGCAATACAAGAAAAAATACACATGGAGGGATAATTGTTCATAACTAAAATGTAGAAGAAGATATAGAAGGAAGAAAGAGACAAACAAATCCAAAAATTGGAAGTTGGAAGATAAGAATAATGAAGACAATTTAGAGTTTTCTTTGCAAACTTGCCTCATCAAATTTGAAGATAAAAACCTTAGAATTGGTTTTCTTCTTGAGAAATATCCAAGTGAGAAAACAGAAATGTATGTTATGTTTTGGCCCATTTAAGATATGAATAATATGATGATTTAATTTGAATTCAAGTTGATAATTAATCTTAGATCGTCAACCCTTCTTCCTTTACAAATGATTACAAGTCCTAATCATGTTCCACCAGAAACCTCTATGACCCATGTATATTGTAGTTTTTACAATGAGGCACATGATCCTAAGATATGTGAATCATTCTTGATTACCAAAGAGAGAGAAAAGGGTAAGAATGTTTTTTTTACAATAGGTGTGATAGAATATGTAGAATAAACTTATGATGTTTTTGTTTTTATAACTAGGAGCCAAGCTATAAAAAAAAATAAGCCTAAAAGTGTGAAAAATGATAGATTTGGAAACATACATTTTGGTAAAACTATGGAAAACATTCAATCTACTCAATTTATGCTTATTTCAATTACATAACAACAATTTGTAGTTGTTGTGCCACCCCAAAGGTTTTTTGTTTTACCTCGTGTTGAGATCAATTCCCGCTTCCGAAATTTCCCTCCCTTTTCTATTTTCCCAACTTCTTTTTTTTCCATTTCTTTTCCCTCTTCTATACCTACCCTCATTCCCCTTTTTATTTTCTCCCTTCTCTTTTCACTTTCTAGTTACCATACTTAGTCGTATTTCAAAAAATTGACGGGTTCACGGACTCGTGGGTCTTCAACTCCATCCATTTTCCTATATCATGAGTCTGACCGACCACCTTGTTATAATATACTTAACCTTTTTGCAACTATGGGTTCATGGGTTGGAGCTTTCATCTTCTAAGTTCCACGATCTCCACTTTGCATCCAAAGACCCGTGATCTACATTATGACCATCGAAATTTTCACAGGTACTGAGCCCTTAAGTATCTCATTTCTCTTGTATCCAAGTTCGACCGACCGCTATGCAACACTCAGCCTATTTTTGGTCGTTTGCAACCGCGGGTTCGTGGGTTGGCAGGTTCACAAAAGGCCCCGAATTCAAATTGCTCTTCTCCACCCCCACCATCTTCGTGCTTTTCCCAATATGCATTTAGTATGGTTTAATGCTAATAACTATTCATGCAGGCTTCATAAAGATCGTCATTAATAAGCGATGGGATCGAGAAGATTTTTCATTAAATTGCATTAAAGCACAATTTTACAAGGGTTTTATTATTGTTATATCTCCGAAAGGATTCATTGCAAGTTATTATCCAGTTGAAAGAACACTCTTGTAAACCTATGACAACAACAACCAGACAACATTTCTATGGAGATACTTTGAATATATTTGGTCGTAAAGACCAGAACTTTCAGCGGTCCAGAGCATACTCGTATTACTTATCTCCTCATGCACAAAAATATATAATTTGGACATCCGAAATTGCTCGTGCAGGGTGTCCTTGAGGTATTTGACTCCAAATTAATGGTTTCATGGTGTGTTGAGAAGTACATACCGAGTCAACAAATCATACAAATCCAAGATCATTCCCCCATATCTCTTTCACTGCAAGTGTTTCGTAAGATGTTGAAGCTTCCTGAGCCAACACTTACCTTCAAAGGAGAGGATCGTAGAGATTTTATGAAAAAACATGACAATGGCCTGGATCTCTTTCTTGAGTTCTTGGAGAATCCTATGGTTGTCCCAGAAGATATAACTAGGATTCAGGTCGACTCTTTTAAAAACCCATTTTGAGAAATCGCTTGGTTTTTCACCATGTTGATAGGTCAAGAAAGCACTGCCACCATTTCTATCATATTATTTATATTTTATATTTTACAGTTAAAGAGCAATCTATCTTTGATTGGGTAAAACTGATTTCCATTGAAATCTCCTCCCAATTGTCACATTATAAAAGGGACAAGAAATTCTTTATGGCTTCTTATTTGGTGTTTGCGATAGTATATTGCTGTCAATTTCCAAAATTGACTATCTGTAAGAGGGTGAATTGTGAAATTGATCCAGTCACCTTCTGGTACCAAACATTGTGGAGACACAAGACTTCTTTGCATTTTTACGAAGTTTACAATGCTTTCTTTTAAGTTTTCAAAGGACTGTTGTTTGGTAAAAATACTTCCAGGATATCTGACCAGGCTAATAAATTCTTGGAGAAAAAGGGAACGCTAGAGCGGATGGAAAATCACAGTGTTATCAAGATCTTCTGTTCCAAGGAAAATCCCTCTTTTCTTCCATACCATGTATTTGATAAATTTTTTATTATGGAAGTGGCAAGGAAATACAATTTCTTGTTGCACTTTTTCCATGAAAAACAAAAAAAAAAATTCATCTCCTTGCCTTTGAAAATTGGAGACTTCATATTCAGGAATATAAACAAAATTGATGAGATTGTGAATCACTTCCACAATGTAAATCTTAAGTATGCTAAAAAGATAAAGGGGTTTGACCCTAACAAAATATTCGTGGAACATATGCTCTCAGTAGGATTCAACAATTCATTCATTCATACTATTTTGAGTGAAGAGGAAGATGAAAACTCAGGCACTCCTGCACACAATGCTAGTGACTAGGTAACAATACTTAGTACTAATGAGTTTTACAAGAAAAAATGAAAGGGTCCTAGTGAGAAGAGTGCCCAGTCTCCAGTTGTTACTCCTAAAATTACCACCTCTCAGAGCAATGATCCAACGACCCACCCAAATAACAAAGTTACCAATAATAGTTCAAGTGGCGGAGGAGAAAAGAATCCCCCCTGAGAAAAATCAAGAGCTCACACAAACTTCCTCTGAGAAAGAAGAGGAAGAATGTTGTGCAAGAGGAAGAATACCATCGCATAGAAAATGACATCAACAACTTCTCTCTTGAAGACATGGAGCTTTAGGTGGATATCGAGAAAATGTTTCCCACCATTGATCAAACAAGAAAAATGACCCATCAAAATTCATCATTAGAGATCATTGAGAATGATACCTTCAATGAAGAACAATCATTTGCTTTCCAAAGAATTGTTTTTGATAAGGAATCTAAGAAATTGATTATTGAAAAAGGTGATATGAAGAATAGGAAAGGAAAATATCGTTTAGAGGTTGACCTAAAAGACATGTGTCCTTCCCAAATTTCTAAAATTCACATAGAAACTGAGGATGCTCTTGATGACTCCATTGGTGGTCTAGAAGCAGAAAACACGAAGTTGAAAGAAATGACCAAGGAGATGGAAGACACCTTAATGCCTCTTCCACTTCTTATGAGTCATTTGTCAATAGTTAGACCCACTTCTTTCCCTTTGAGCCTTAAAGGGTTTGTTCTTCCTTCTCAAGAAAATGTACATCATAAATATCATCATCGTTTTCCTCATCGATAGGAGAAAATATGTCCCAGATCAATCTATTTGTCCCATCATATGACTCAACAATATTATTGGTGCCATCTTCTTCCATAGGATTGGATTGATCTTTATATCCATGCCATCTTCCACATGATCTTGTACAATAGTATTTCTACTACTACTTGGTAGATATTTATTCAGTGACACACACCTGAGAGGATTTATCTTTACAATTACAAGCAATCAATAAAATTAGTGTATATAAAAATATTAAAATAAAAGAAAATTTTATAAATAGAATCGACATATATAATGACTAACTTACCATGGGATGACATGTATGCCCCCCTTCACAATTCCCATAAGTAAAACAATGTCTTTAAACTATTTTCTTTACAAGTCTTCTTCTTTTCAAGCCCATGCATTGATTGCAAGGGAAATAACATTTCCCATTAGTACCGACATATGCCTCCAATGGAAGCCTTAACCTAGAAATCGTCCTTTGACTCTCTTTAGGTATTGGCATTGAGATTTCCTATATTTACAACAAAATCCATGGAAGCAATATAAGTACATTAGTATGCGAATTATATATTCTTACGGTACAAATGCCATTGAATTATATTGACCCCATATGTACTAGAGAATTAATCCATTTTTGTCATAGATTTATGTACTGGAGAATTATGTTGCTCGTGGAACTGCTCAAATTGTTGTTATTTACTTTGAAGGTAGTGCATTCCTTAAGGCAGTGCATCACATTTTTCTTATGATAAATGTTATTGTGGGGAAGTAGTGAATAAATCGGTGATTAAATGCACAACAGTGAATAAGGTGGTGATTAAATGAGAGGGAAGTCAATGTTAAATGCAGTGATGGGCATTCCGTGAAGAAAAAATAAACAACTTCTGATGGTTACCAAAGTTTGAGATGCAATATAAGAAATTTAAAGTACAAGGCCAGATGTCCAAGGTTAAATTGTCAGCGATAATGTTAAACTGACAAGACTGACAATGAAATTAAATGGAAGTTTTTATTTTCAAAGAAGCCATCGTCGTTCAGCCGCCACTGGACAATAAAACTTCAAATATACTCACCAATAAAATGGTAAAAAATCACTTTTAATATGACATAAAAATAAATAATTTATTTTTCTAATATAAAATATTAAAGAATAGGTAAAAATTTATAGTCAAAACTTAACTAATAAAAAGTCAATAACAAACTCATTACTATAGTTTTAATCTTTGTCCTTTGCAGAAGAGACTCGGAGAACATTCAACACCTATTTATACACTGTAACCTCACACAAAACATCTGGAAACACATTTTACAGCACTTCTCCCTCCCTTTTCTCTGGACTGGTTTCTCTTTTTCAGAATGTTTTCACTCCTGGTCCTCGATCCAAAAGGCGCCTCCCACTCTGGCAGTGCTAGTTTGCTGGCACATCTGGCTAGAGCGTAATAAGGCGCTCTTTGAAGATGCTTCTCCATCTCTACGGGCAGTATGTCATAGAACTTTTGCCTCCTTTCACTGGCAGCAGGCTACAGCCTCGACGCATCTTCACAAAAAGATCCATCATATCCTTCCGACAGGACACACTGTTGCCTTCTTCGATGGAGCTGCACAATCTTCCGGATTATGTTGTGGTGCTGGTGGCACATTTAAATCACACCCGGGGAGGACTACAAAGTGGTCCCTATGTTGTGGTAGGGGCACTAATACAAAGGCCGAGCTTCTCGGTTTATGGACTACACTCTTACTGGCTTCCTCTTGGTCTCTAGACCATTTACAGGTTATTGGAGACTCTAAAGTTATTATAGATTGGATGAATGGATCGTGTCATCTCCATTCCTCCCATGTTGAGGGTTGGAAACATAAAATCAGTCTGCTGGCCCGTTCCTTCACAGACATTTCTTACAGACATCTGCCCAGAACCTTCAATACTGAAGCTGATGCTCTCTCCAAGAGAGCGCTCAAACAAGTGGTGGGAAGACTATCTATTCTGCACTGTGACAAAGGAGTGGACAGTCCTCCTTCTTTCTACAACCTCTTCGAAGCCTAATCTCGATTGAAGCATTGGACTACTCTCCGTGCTCAGTGGGACTATCTGCGCCTGTCTATTTCTACAGCAATGGATACAGGCTTCCCCATTCATGCGGTGCTAGCATTTTGGTCCATTGTCAATTATGCCTCTCTGCTGAGACACAACACTCATCTTTTTGTGCCAGATTGATGACAGATTCCACATTGAGATGTTCTCCCATTGGGATATAGTCATTCAGACTTTCTTCTGTGCACCTTGGATATGCTTGTTTTAATTCATGTGACAGTGAGATGGAGGCTGGTGTCTCTGGGCAGTGACATTGCCAGACTGATACCGATCTTGCCTGGTGTCTTCAGCTTGCGTTAGAGATATTGCACCTGATTCATGACTCTACTTCGCCTGGCTGTTTCTTCCTTTATTTTACATTTCCAGTCCTGTAAAGGCGCATGTGATCTCGGCTCTGTTTTGGCAAACGAGATTTTGTAAATATTTTTATACTATATATAAAAACGAGTTAATTTCTCTGGGAAAAACCATAAATAACAAAAATGACAAATAACAAATAATAAAAATATGAAAATTAATAAATATAAAAATATTGTATAATACTTTTTTCAAAAGTATAGAGAACCTAAAAGTATACTACCATATTTTTTTTTAAAGAAGAGATAGCTTTCATGTCCCGTGAGTAAAATTAATTCAAGCAAAAACTATTTTTCAATACGAATGACAAATGACAAATGACAAGACAATTCTATAATACCTTTTGTCAAAAGTATATATCGAATTAATAATTCACGTTGTCGCAATATGTCCACCACCTTGGCATCACAACCTAAAAATATTCTCTTAATAATTCGCATAGATTTTCTTACCTTTTTAGATAAAATGTTGGTTCTCGAATGTCATGGTCTCTATGCATTTTGGTATGTTAGGGTATTTGTAACTTTGTTTGTTTTGAAATATTTATGGTTGTTTTTAATTTTATAAAGTGATTTTATTTATATTTGTAATCCAATCAATTTATTATTATAATTTAATTAGCAAAATTATATAAGTAAAAGTGGTTGATATATGTTTATCTTTGATATTTTCCATTTTTAAAAATAAATGGGATTGATCATATTTTTATCATGATTTCTAATTTCTACCTCTCAAAATTAATGGAACTAATCCGTGTATATTAGCCATTTCCATCTATATTTTCTATTTTTAAAAATAAATGGGGTTGATCATATTTTTATCATGATTTTTAATTTCTACCTTTGAAAATTAATGGAGCTAATCCATGTATATTATCCACTTCCACCATGATTGACTGTTGTTCACCATGACCATGGTTATAGTTATGTTCCTTAGGAGTTATGGTTATGGTTATGTTACATTGTCCAAAGTAAACTATGGTTGAGTATGATTATGTTAGGTTGCTATATTTCTTATGTCTAATTGTTCTCACTCTTATGTTCCCCAAAAGTTACTTTTCATAGTGATGTTCCTAAAAAGCATGATGCATTGTGATATTTATCTTAGTCAACATATGTGGAATTTCTATGTTTTTTTTTTCTATCTCTTTTTTATGTTGATCAAAAAGCTCCTTAAAAATTATAATGATTCCTTAAAGACTATACTGATTTTAAAGAGTTCTGAATTTTAAATAAATAATAAATAAATATTTTTAGTCATAATATATAATTAATAATTCCTCATATATAGAGATTGAAATATTTTATTGTAAATTTATTTTTTTTTAAATAAATTGAAATGTTTAGTCTTTATTATTTATAATGTTACACAAATTTTTATTATCCATATACAAGAAAACAATTCTTAATTATATAGATAAATTTTTTCAAAGTTATAGAATAAATAATATTGTATTTCTTTAAATATTAAAAATAAACTTAATAATTTTTCTTTAATATTATTAAATATTTGATATTTTTTTTTCTCTTTAACATAATCAACATATAATATAATATTTTTAGTTTATTTAAAAATATTAATAAACATATAATAATTCTACATTTATATATATTTTTTCTTTTAGAAAAGTTAACAACTATAACACTATGTTAAGAAACTTAAACACCATCATAATTTTCACAATTTGCATATACTCTAATCATTAAAAATATTTATTTAATTCATTATAAAACAAAATAAAAATCTTAATTTTTTATACTATCCACTCTGAAACCAAAATGTAAATTTAACATATTAAAAACACATGAAAACCAAAAAAATTATTCATATCACTTGAAGTATTAACAAAAAAACAAAAACAAAATGATAATTTCATTGTAGTGAATAATTCGAATAACTATATTTATGCAAAAATACTACAATAACCATTTATAATAAAACAAAATAACAATTCCATTGTATTGAATAACTATATTTATAAAATATCCTAAAATATTGGAGAACTACCACAAATATTTATTGGGAAACTAGTTATTTATAATAAATGGTCATTGGAAATTGAGAGCAAAATTCTATAGAGGAGTCTGCAATGTTTGAGGCCAAACCCATTTATGATTTTTTTATGGATTCCATCAAGGAACAATATTACCTTATTGAAAACTATGATCACTAGTACATGAGATGGACCACACTGCGTCAAGAAAGGGATTGAATAGTGCTAGAGTTCACAAATACCTTCCATACCTTGCGCACCAAGCTGAGTATCAAAGACTCCGTGTGACATATAGCTTTAAAATACCATGGATGTCTACACAAATACATCCAAATATAAATGAAGTTTCTCGACATCTTGTCACTAAGAGTCGCCTATTGATATGCTATCAAAATTGAGCAGAAATTTAGGCAGAGGAATAAGTGAGAGTTCAGGTTTGCAAATCTGCAACAACAAAAGTATGGTAAAGGGAACCCTAACTCAAAGAACAACCAACCTCAAGACAACCAGTGCATGACATAGGAAAATAAGGGTATTATTAATATGAAGAAAAACATTATAAAGTGGTGCGACTTCCACAAAAGCCCTTGGAACAACATCGATGAATGTCACTTGAAACATTCATTGGTGACTGAACTCAAAGAAAAAGAGTCGAGCCCCAACTTGGACTCTAATTTAGAAAACAATAAAAGGAAACAAATCATCGATGCAAAACCCACTGCTACCATTGTGACCACAACAATCAAACTAAAAGAACCAGAGGATCCTGAAGAGGGGGAGTGCCTCGTCCATTCATAGAAGTGAGTGAATGAAACTCCACTGCATTTCATTGTTGATATCATAAGCCAAAAGAACCTAATCTTAGCAGAGGTCATCAAGTAGTTGGATTTTCCGACAACACCACACCCACAACCATACAACATTAGATGGCTTCACCAGGGACGAGATCTCTATGTCAACTAACAGTGTCGTATGTCCTACGAAATCAAGCCCTTCAAGGATGATGTACTATGTGATGTTGCCCCACTGGAAGTTTGTGATGTTCTTTTAGGCCAACCATATATGTGGAAGCGTCATGCTGCTTATGAGTCTCGACCTTGTAGTGTTATTTTTACTATGAGGGGTCAGCTCTACAAGATACTAGA